>SZWC01006793.1:0-42630 GCA_023375785.1 Penium margaritaceum | reverse complement strand
TCTCTCTTCGTTCCTCCCAACGTGCTGTTCTCCGTGGCGTGAAGTGCGGCAAACTCTATCGTGTCCCCTTGCACGCCCCCTCTCCTCCTGCCGTCAGCGTTGCTCTTGCTCACGTTGCACCCTCTCTCGCTCCTGACCTCGTCCGTCTCTTGCATCGTCGCCTTGGGCATGTCCACACTGATGCCATTCATAGCATGCTTCGTCTCCAGCCTGCTCTCGGCCTCTCGCCCTCTAGCTTCCCTGCCCCCTGTCCTGCTGACTGCCTTGACTGTGCGCAAGGCAAGATGCATCACTCTCCTTTCTCTCCTTCTACGTCCCCCTCTTCTCATCCCCTTGATCGTGTTCATGCGGATTTCATGGGGCCCCTGCCTCATGACCTCCTTGGTGACATGGGTCGCTACGTTCTATGTCTTACCGATGACTTCTCTCGTTTCCGCTGGGTGTTTGCGCTCCGTCAGAAGAGCGATGTTTGTTCTGTCGTTGAGTCCTGGCTTGTTCAGGCTGAGCGTGCCTGTCAACGGTCGCTGCGCGTCTTCCGCAGCGACCGTGGCAGTGAATTCCTTGGCCCCACCGCTCGTCTCCTCGAGTCTCGTGGGGTGTGTCTGGAGACATCAGCTCCATACACACCCCAGAAGAACGGTGTCTCTGAACGTTGGAACCGGACGCTTGCCGACGGTGTCCGCACGCTCCTGTCTGAGTCTGGTTTGCCGCCCCTCTTTGCCTTCGAAGCTATGTGCTACATGACGTGGGTCTGGAACCGTGTTCCCCACGGCCCCCTCCCTCGTACTGTCACCCCGTTTGAGCGTTGGCATGGTCATCGGGCCGACCTTCGTCTGGCTCGGGTTTGGGGTAGTATCGCTTCTGTCTGGCTGCCTGACGATCTCCGTAATGGGAAACTATCCCGTCGCGGTCGTCTATGCCCCTTTCTCGGTGTGTCTGCGCAGTCCAAAGCTTGGCGTTTCTGGGACCCTGTCCGTCACCGTGTCGTAGAGTCTCGCGATGCCTTGTTCTTTGAGTCACTCTTCCTTCGGGATCTCGGTCGCCTGCCCCCAGACTCCTCCCTCCTGCCTCTCTCTCGGCTGCGGGGGGATGTCGGTCCTGCCGCTCCGGCAGTCCCTGTTGCTGCACCGCAACTCACACCCTCGTTGCCGTCATCGTCGTCTGGACCTGTCCCTATCTTCCCTGCGTCCTCTTCCCCAGATGTATCGCCTCCGTCCAGTTCTTCCGATGTACCATCCTCTCCGGTCACCGACTCTTCCTCGTCTGTCTCGTCTCCCGTTGTGTCGTCCAGCCCGGTCACACCTCCGGTTGCCACCTCACCCGCGGCCACTCCCGTTCGGGTGTCGGACCCCCCTCCGCATGCCACCACTGGTACTGCTCCTGTCTCACCCTTCGTCCGGGGAGGACGTCTTCGTGCGCTCCCAAACCGTTCTCGCACTTCCACTACCTCCTCACTGCCTCCACAGTCTCAGACGGCACACTCCCTTGTTCACCCTACCGGCATGGACGCGCTGGGCTTGGCCACTGGGGTCGTCCACCCTAGTTCTGCCCTTGGCTACGCACTCCTCTGCTCGGAGCATGAGCAAGCCTTGGAAGCTGCTGTCTTGAGTAGCGTGGCCGAGTGTCATGCCACGTCGGCCACCCCTGTCTTGCCCCCTGAGCCTACCACGGTGCGTCAAGCACGTGTAGCCTCCGACGCACAGCAGTGGGAGGCTGCGATGCGTGCTGAGCTCAACGCCCTTGATGATCATGCGGTGTATGAGTTTGTCGATCTGCCACCTGGGCGCAAAGCCATCGACGCTCGTTGGGTCTTTCGGCGCAAGTACAAGCCCAATGGTGCACTCGACAAGTACAAGGCGCGCCTCACGGCAAAGGGTTTTTCCCAGGTCCCAGGCGTCGATTTTAACGAGACGTTTGCACCAGTCGGGCGATACACCACAGCTAGAGCACTGTTGAGTCTTGTGGCCCACCACGACTGGGAGCTGGAGCAGATGGATGTGAACAATGCGTTCCTCCATGGTCAGTTGGATGAGGAGATTTACATGGTCCAGCCACCTGGCTTCTCCGATGGCACTGACCGAGTCTGGCGATTGCGGAAGGCCCTCTATGGCCTGAAGCAGTCGCCTCGGTGCTGGAATCAAGAAATCACCTCCACCCTTGAAAAGGGAGGCTACCGACGCAGTACGGTGGATCCTTCTCTCTTTGTCACTCCAACCTCTGTCCCCTTCGTCGCCATTCTTGTCTACGTGGATGATCTACTGATAGCGTCGCCCAGCCAGGCTGCTGTTACATCTGTGAAGACGCTTTTGCAGTCAGCGTACAAGATGAAAGACTTAGGGCCAGCCCGCGTCTTCCTGGGCATGGAGCTGGAACGCGACCGTTCTCGTCGCACGCTCCATGTCCACCAGGCTGCGTACGTTCGTAGCCTGGGGGAGCGTTTCTCCTCTCTTCTTGAGTCCACTCCCACGGTGTCGACACCCATGACGCCAGCTGGGCAAAGGCTGCTGAAGACACTGGATGTGTCTAAGCTGGGGGAGGCAGTCAACGTGACAGATTACCTTNGCGTCATAGGGTCACTGATGTACCTGGCCACGACCACCAGGGCAGATGTCGCCTTCTCTGTGAACTTCCTTGCTCAGTTCTCACAGACTCCTCGAGCACGCCACATGGAGGCTGCACTGCGTGTGGTTAGATATGCTCTTTCCACTGCTCGCACCGGCCTGTGCTATCGAGCACAGCCATCGGTTGTCGTGGATGGATACACAGATAGCGACTGGGCACATGACACCGACGCTCGCAGTCGTACATGTTACATCTTCCTCGTTGGAGGGACCGCTGTGTCATGGAAGAGTGGTAAGCAGGGATGTGTGGCTCGCAATTCCAGTGAGGCTGAGTATGTTGCACTAGGTGCAGGCACCTGCGAGAGTGTGTGGCTGTGTCGCTTGCTTCAGCAACTTCGCGTCCCCATCCGCTGCATCACGTTGCGCTGTGACAACCAGAGCACTAAGGCCATTGCTGAGCATGATGGCATGCATCACACACGCACGAAACACATCAATGTTGAGCATCATTTTGTGCATGAGCGTATTGCCGCAGGTGATGTCCAGGTTGTCTGGGTCGACACACGACAGCAGAGAGCTGAATTCCTCACGAAGGCACTCAGCAGCAACGTTTTCAAGGCAGCTGTGCACGCAGTTGGATTGTTGTGTCCACGTGGTGATCCTGGGTGAACAGTTGTCCCTTGTGCTTGTACAGTCGTATGTCACACCTTGTGACACTTGTGTGTGCCTGCCCGTTTGTGTTGTGTGCGTCGGCTGTGGGTCATGGGGGAGTGTTGGTTTATGTGCCACAGACACGTTGTGACCTCTGGCCTCAATGCACACCCACCGCATTGACGCAGGTGACTGATGCTGGAGGGACATCGGCGCTGACGCCTTGGCTCAAGTGGTGGCGTAACAGCCTCACGACAGACAGTCCCTTGGCACAGTCTGAAGGGAATTGCACAAGTACCTTGGGGTTGCATGCATTTTGGTTGTGTGAAGTGGACTTATGTTGTGCCCACCGGGTGCTTCTTCAAGCAGACCTAGAGAGGGGCTGGGATAATCTCGTGGTCGAGTGGTGACTTTTGTCACTCACGGGGGCAGCGAGCCTTAGCGAGCTCGCCGCTCGTTCGCTCGTTGCCGCTCGCTCTCCTCTACTCTTAGCACCTCTGCTGTGTGTGACTTGTAACTTTTGGCCTCGATCCTTGTCTCCCACGCATAACCCGCCATGGCTTGACTCACTCTATCAGTCATTTGCCATGCAAGCTCTCTTGGCTGTTATAGTCCACTACCCACTCTTGTCGCCTGACATGTGTGTGATGTGCATTACACTCGTTTGTGCACGTGTGCATCACTCCTCTCATGGTCGAGACCCAGACACTTGGTAGCATGTGCCAGTGTCTAGGGAGACCTTAGGTGGGTAGCAGAGGTGTGTGTGTGTGGTTGCCTGGTGCATATTGTGGTTTGGCATACGTTGTTGTTCCATGCCTTCGTTCATTCGTTTTGGCGTGGACGGCTATGTCAACCAGGGGGAGTGTTGGTTTGTGTGGCTTCCACCCGTCACGACCGACATCGTTGGTTTACCGATATACCCACATTCGGGGTATATGGTAGAGGAGGGCGCGACGACACGACGGGCTTCCGGACTGCACCGAGACTTCTCCGGCACCTACGACAACGCCGGCAAGACGCGGTTGATGCGTTCCGGCAGCTATGCGGGTTTGTCAGGAGGTAGGAGATGTTTCTCGGTAGGTTGAGACCCGCGCACCCGGTGGACTGTACCAGTGCAACGAGGAGACCCGGTAGCTGTACTAGCGCTTCCGATGTTTGGAAAGCTGTTTTGGATGACTCGACGCTGATGCTGAGATTTTCTAGCGGGCGAAATGTCTCATACATCCGAGCAAGCGTGAACATAAGCCTGCCATATCTGCGAGTTAAATATTAACTATGCCATATCCATGACCTTAAATTATAAGTACAACATATCCACGGCCTTAACGATTACGACGACGATATCCGTGCATGCTGTAAAATCGTCCACATATCCGGCATAATGTTTATTTTGCACTCGTATGGACATGGCGTTAATTTTAGTACAGGTGAAATGAGATTTCATGTCCGAATTACAGGGTTGTGTCGGAGACAGTCGTCACCTCCTAATATTGACGGCGTTCACGTGTACAAGTGACTAGCGTTTAGGTGCTTTATGTACGTCGTCGACCAATGCCGTCCCGTCATTTCAAATATAGTTCGATGCCCCCAAAGTAGTTGGCTTCGAAAATCGGGGGTCTTACTATTTCGGCATAGACACTGTCGTCATGACTATTGCACATTTTTTATGTACGACACTTCTTCACGAACACTACTGTTAATTGCGGGAGTTTGCTGTATTATCTCGTGCCAGTCTGGCACGAGCATCGCTGCCAGGTAGTACATCTGTTGACCAATCTCCGCGTCGTATAGGAGCATGCTGCGACGTCGACGCATCGAAGGGCATGAGGTCGAGGTATCGTGTTCTCCGAGGACGTTACTGTCCTCGCAGAGAGAAGTGACTCGTGCGACGTGCGCAATGTGGCACGAGTCATGTTGTCTATTGGTCACAGCAAAGCTACCGTTGGGTGCACCCTGTCGTGAGCTCTCAGTCAGTGTCGTCTGACCGTTTCTTGCCTGTTTGCGCCGTCGGAGCTCGCGTGAGCGGCAGAGGGACCACAGCTATGGCGAACGCTGCTGCACCCGGAGAGAATGGGCATATCATGTATTTATTCGTCGGATTATATACTGCATATCCACTTGGAACATGGCTGCACAACTCAGCTGGGCACAGAGTCGTAGACGTCTCTCGCATGGCCCACCTCCAGTCACACCATCACGAGGCACCTCTTCAACGTTGCACAACCAGCCAGGTGTAGCGTCGCCGCCCCAAGTCCAAGTTTATGACGAGGACTTGGAGCGTCAACAGCAAGCACCTGTCCAAATTATCTCTCCTGAACAGGTTGCAAACAACACTCTACGGCTCAGTCGTGGGGCCCATGGCCATGGTAATGCATGGCAGGTGGAGGTGTGCGTCAACATCCCAGTTGCCTGTCGCGTTCTTTGAAACTGACCTTTTTTCTAGTGGTTCCTTGTGTGCAGGGTCCTCGCATGATGAGCCGGACGATGCGACTCCCAGAAGGTGCAAGACGACTGACAAGTTCCCGCCCGGCATGGAGTTTCCGAGAATGGACGAAGCACGGGCCGCAGTTGACGACTACGCCATAGCCAACCGCATGAGAGTCCGTTGGCTTCGGAGTGAGAAGACTCGTTTCGAGGCACATTGTGGACAGTGGAAGGACAAGAAATGTCCGTGGTTGCTGAAGGTGCATGTGGATGCTAAGCATGGCAACGTCGTCGTCAGCCAATTCGTTGACGGCCACCGCTGCGTGCCTGCCACAGGCCGTGGTGATCCTGCAAAAATAGTGCGATGGGTTAGTCGGCAGATTGCGTCCACGTTGAAGCGCAACCTCACGAAGAACGTCAAGACACTGGAGGTCGTTGTGAGGAAGACCACTGGCAAAGCGGTGGTCAAGAACATCCTGTACCGTGCCTGCTCGAAAACTCAGGAGCGGATACTGGGCCCCAAGGACAAGGCGTGGTCGCTGTTTCCGGTGTACTGCGAGGAGGTACGTACCGTCACTTTTTTCCAATTCCTTTTCATGCAAGTCTGCCCGCGCTGTACATGGCCGCTCTAAATGATGAACGTTTTCTTTCTAACTACAGCTCATGCGTGTGGATCCCAACACCCACGCGGTTGCTGAGGCCACCGAGGATGGGGTCTTCCATCGGGCCTTTGTTGCTCCTGGTGCAACTGTCCTTGGCTTTCAACACTGCCGCAGGCTTCTAACTATGGACGGGACCAGCCTGAAAAATGGCCATAAGCAGGTTTTACTCATCTGCCAATTTTTTTATGCCAACGACAACGCCGTGCCGATGGCATGGGCTATGGTGAGCGGGGAAAACGATGACAACTGGAAGTGGTTCTGCTTCCACTTGTCTTTGGCTTACCCTACTACTGTGCAGGAAGGCACGGTGGTCATAAGCGACCGCGACAAGGGTCTGTTGAACGCGGTGGCCGAGAAGCTGCCTGGAGCCGAGCACAGCTATTGTGCGTACCATCTGCGGGAGAACGTGCGGCAGAAGCATGGCAAGCAGGCCGGGTATTGGTTCTGGAGGTTGGCGCATACACTGACAGAGGCGGAGAGGCAGAGGTGCGAGGAGCAACTACGCCGGGTCTCCACACGCGCGGCTGTGATGCTGTTGGGTGCAAACGGGGAAGGTGGGATCCCGAGGGAGCAGTGGAGCAGGTTATACTGCCCCATTGGGCGAGGCGGGCACAGCACGTCCAACGCCGCTGAATCTTTGAACGCACAAATCGTTGAGGTCCGCAAACCTTTTCCTTTCTACTGTTTTGTGGCGTTGTACACTTGGGTGCAGCGGCTACTTGCAGACCGATGGAAGCTCAGCAAGCTAGTGAAGGGCAAGTTTGCACCAACCCCGGAGAAGCGCATGCTCAACGCGTCCATCAGCATCGCGGACTACGAGGGCAGAGTTGTGCCACAGATGTGCCAGAGTTGTGCTAGAGTTGTGCCAGAGTTGTGCCAGAGTTGTGCCAGAATTATGCCAGAGTTGTGCCAGAATTGTGCCAGAGTTGTGCCAGAGTTGTGCCGGAGTTGTGCCAGAGTTGTGCCAGAGTTGTCTCATAGTTGTACCATAGTTGTGCCAGAGGTGTGCCAGAGTTATGCCAGAGTTGTACCAGAGTTGTGCCAGAGGTGTGCCAGAGTTATACCAGAGTTGTGCCAGAGTTGTGCCAGAGTTATGCCAGAGTTGTGCCAGAGTGGTGCTAGAGTTGTGCCAGAGTAGTGCCAGAGTTGTGCCAGAGTTGTGCCAGAATTATGCCAGAGTTGTGCCAGAATTGTGCCAGAGTTGTGCCAGAGTTGTGCCGGAGTTGTGCCAGAGTTGTGCCAGAGTTGTCTCATAGTTGTGCCAGAGTTGTGCCAGAGTTGTGCCAGAGATGTGCCAGAGTTGTGCCACGGTTGTGCCAGAGTTGTGCCAGAGTTGTGCCACAGATGTGCGAGAGTTGTGCCAGAGTTGTGCCAGAGTTGTGCCAGAGTTGTGCCAGAGTTGTCTCATAGTTGTACCATAGTTGTGCCAGAGGTGTGCCAGAGTTATGCCACAGTTGTACCAGAGTTGTGCCAGAGTTATGCCAGAGTTGTGCCAGAGTTGTGCCAGGGTTGTGCCAGAGTTTAGTCAGAGCTGTGCAATAGTTATTCCAGAGTTGTGCCAGAGTTGTGCCAGAGTTGTGCCGGAGTTGTGCCGGAGTTGAGCCAGAGTTGTGCCAGAGTTGTGCCGAGGTTATACCAAAGTTGTGGTAGAGTTGTGCCAGAGTTGTGCCAGAGTTGTGCCAGAGTTGTGACAGAGTTATACCAGAGTTGTGCCAGAGGTGTAACAGAGTCTTGCCAGAGTTGTGCCAGAATTGTGCCAGAATTGTGCCAGAGTTGTGGTCAAGTTGTGCCAAAGTTGTGCCAGAAATTTGCCGGAGTTGTGCCAACGTTATGCCGGAATTTTTTCAGAGTTGTGCCCGAGCTCTGCCATAGTTGTGCCAGAGTTGTGCCAGGGTTGTGCCAGATTTGTGCCAGAGTTGTTCCAGAGTTGTGCCATTGTTGTGCCAGAGTTGTGCCAGAGTTGTGATAGAGTTGTCCCAGAGTTGTGCCAGAGTTGTTCTTGAGTTGTGCCAGAGTTGTGCCAGACTTGTGCCAGACTTGTGCCAGAGTTTTGCCAGAGTTGTGCCAGAGTTATGCCAGAGTTGTGCCAGAATTGTGCCAGAGTTGTGCCAGAGTTGTGCCGGAGTTGTGCCGGAGTTGTGCCAGAGTTGTACCAGAGTTTTACCAGGGTTGTGCTAGAGTTGTGCCAGAGTTGTGCCAGAGAGGGCAAGAGTTGTGCCAGGGTTGTGCCATAGTTGTGTCAGAGTTGTGCCAGAGTAATGCCAGAGTTGTGCCAGAGTTGCGCTAGAGTTGTGTCAGCGTTGTGCCAGAGTTGTGCCAGAGTTGTGCCGGAGTTGTGCCGGAGTTGTGCCAGAGTTGTACCAGAGTTTTACCAGGGTTGTGCTAGAGTTGTGCCAGAGTTGTGCCAGAGAGGGCAAGAGTTGTGCCAGGGTTGTGCCATAGTTGTGTCAGAGTTGTGCCAGAGTAATGCCAGAGTTGTGCCAGAGTTGCGCTAGAGTTGTGTCAGCGTTGTGCCAGAGTTGTGCCAGAGTTGTGCCGGAGTTGTGCCGGAGTTGTGCCAGAGTTGTACCAGAGTTTTACCAGGGTTGTGCTAGAGTTGTGCCAGAGTTGTGCCAGAGAGGGCAAGAGTTGTGCCAGGGTTGTGCCATAGTTGTGTCAGAGTTGTGCCAGAGTAATGCCAGAGTTGTGCCAGAGTTGCGCTAGAGTTGTGTCAGCGTTGTGCCAGAGTTGTGCCAGAGTTGTGCCGGAGTTGTGCCGGAGTTGTGCCAGAGTTGTACCAGAGTTTTACCAGGGTTGTGCTAGAGTTGTGCCAGAGTTGTGCCAGAGAGGGCAAGAGTTGTGCCAGGGTTGTGCCATAGTTGTGTCAGAGTTGTGCCAGAGTAATGCCAGAGTTGTGCCAGAGTTGCGCTAGAGTTGTGTCAGCGTTGTGCCAGAGTTGTGCCAGAGTTGTGCCGGAGTTGTGCCGGAGTTGTGCCAGAGTTGTACCAGAGTTTTACCAGGGTTGTGCTAGAGTTGTGCCAGAGTTGTGCCAGAGAGGGCAAGAGTTGTGCCAGGGTTGTGCCATAGTTGTGTCAGAGTTGTGCCAGAGTAATGCCAGAGTTGTGCCAGAGTTGCGCTAGAGTTGTGTCAGCGTTGTGCCAGAGTTGTGCCAGAGTTGTGCCGGAGTTGTGCCGGAGTTGTGCCAGAGTTGTACCAGAGTTTTACCAGGGTTGTGCTAGAGTTGTGCCAGAGTTGTGCCAGAGAGGGCAAGAGTTGTGCCAGGGTTGTGCCATAGTTGTGTCAGAGTTGTGCCAGAGTAATGCCAGAGTTGTGCCAGAGTTGCGCTAGAGTTGTGTCAGCGTTGTGCCAGAGTTGTGCCAGAGTTGTGCCGGAGTTGTGCCGGAGTTGTGCCAGAGTTGTACCAGAGTTTTACCAGGGTTGTGCTAGAGTTGTGCCAGAGTTGTGCCAGAGAGGGCAAGAGTTGTGCCAGGGTTGTGCCATAGTTGTGTCAGAGTTGTGCCAGAGTAATGCCAGAGTTGTGCCAGAGTTGCGCTAGAGTTGTGTCAGCGTTGTGCCAGAGTTGTGCCAGAGTTGTGCCGGAGTTGTGCCGGAGTTGTGCCAGAGTTGTACCAGAGTTTTACCAGGGTTGTGCTAGAGTTGTGCCAGAGTTGTGCCAGAGAGGGCAAGAGTTGTGCCAGGGTTGTGCCATAGTTGTGTCAGAGTTGTGCCAGAGTAATGCCAGAGTTGTGCCAGAGTTGCGCTAGAGTTGTGTCAGCGTTGTGCCAGAGTTGTGCCAGAGTTGTGCCGGAGTTGTGCCGGAGTTGTGCCAGAGTTGTACCAGAGTTTTACCAGGGTTGTGCTAGAGTTGTGCCAGAGTTGTGCCAGAGAGGGCAAGAGTTGTGCCAGGGTTGTGCCATAGTTGTGTCAGAGTTGTGCCAGAGTAATGCCAGAGTTGTGCCAGAGTTGCGCTAGAGTTGTGTCAGCGTTGTGCCAGAGTTGTGCCAGAGTTGTGCCGGAGTTGTGCCGGAGTTGTGCCAGAGTTGTACCAGAGTTTTACCAGGGTTGTGCTAGAGTTGTGCCAGAGTTGTGCCAGAGAGGGCAAGAGTTGTGCCAGGGTTGTGCCATAGTTGTGTCAGAGTTGTGCCAGAGTAATGCCAGAGTTGTGCCAGAGTTGCGCTAGAGTTGTGTCAGCGTTGTGCCAGAGTTGTGCCAGAGTTGTGCCGGAGTTGTGCCGGAGTTGTGCCAGAGTTGTACCAGAGTTTTACCAGGGTTGTGCTAGAGTTGTGCCAGAGTTGTGCCAGAGAGGGCAAGAGTTGTGCCAGGGTTGTGCCATAGTTGTGTCAGAGTTGTGCCAGAGTAATGCCAGAGTTGTGCCAGAGTTGCGCTAGAGTTGTGTCAGCGTTGTGCCAGAGTTGTGCCAGAGTTGTGCCGGAGTTGTGCCGGAGTTGTGCCAGAGTTGTACCAGAGTTTTACCAGGGTTGTGCTAGAGTTGTGCCAGAGTTGTGCCAGAGAGGGCAAGAGTTGTGCCAGGGTTGTGCCATAGTTGTGTCAGAGTTGTGCCAGAGTAATGCCAGAGTTGTGCCAGAGTTGCGCTAGAGTTGTGTCAGCGTTGTGCCAGAGTTGTGCCAGAGTTGTGCCGGAGTTGTGCCGGAGTTGTGCCAGAGTTGTACCAGAGTTTTACCAGGGTTGTGCTAGAGTTGTGCCAGAGTTGTGCCAGAGAGGGCAAGAGTTGTGCCAGGGTTGTGCCATAGTTGTGTCAGAGTTGTGCCAGAGTAATGCCAGAGTTGTGCCAGAGTTGCGCTAGAGTTGTGTCAGCGTTGTGCCAGAGTTGTGCCAGAGTTGTGCCGGAGTTGTGCCGGAGTTGTGCCAGAGTTGTACCAGAGTTTTACCAGGGTTGTGCTAGAGTTGTGCCAGAGTTGTGCCAGAGAGGGCAAGAGTTGTGCCAGGGTTGTGCCATAGTTGTGTCAGAGTTGTGCCAGAGTAATGCCAGAGTTGTGCCAGAGTTGCGCTAGAGTTGTGTCAGCGTTGTGCCAGAGTTGTGCCAGAGTTGTGCCGGAGTTGTGCCGGAGTTGTGCCAGAGTTGTACCAGAGTTTTACCAGGGTTGTGCTAGAGTTGTGCCAGAGTTGTGCCAGAGAGGGCAAGAGTTGTGCCAGGGTTGTGCCATAGTTGTGTCAGAGTTGTGCCAGAGTAATGCCAGAGTTGTGCCAGAGTTGCGCTAGAGTTGTGTCAGCGTTGTGCCAGAGTTGTGCCAGAGTTGTGCCGGAGTTGTGCCGGAGTTGTGCCAGAGTTGTACCAGAGTTTTACCAGGGTTGTGCTAGAGTTGTGCCAGAGTTGTGCCAGAGAGGGCAAGAGTTGTGCCAGGGTTGTGCCATAGTTGTGTCAGAGTTGTGCCAGAGTAATGCCAGAGTTGTGCCAGAGTTGCGCTAGAGTTGTGTCAGCGTTGTGCCAGAGTTGTGCCAGAGTTGTGCCGGAGTTGTGCCGGAGTTGTGCCAGAGTTGTACCAGAGTTTTACCAGGGTTGTGCTAGAGTTGTGCCAGAGTTGTGCCAGAGAGGGCAAGAGTTGTGCCAGGGTTGTGCCATAGTTGTGTCAGAGTTGTGCCAGAGTAATGCCAGAGTTGTGCCAGAGTTGCGCTAGAGTTGTGTCAGCGTTGTGCCAGAGTTGTGCCAGAGTTGTGCCGGAGTTGTGCCGGAGTTGTGCCAGAGTTGTACCAGAGTTTTACCAGGGTTGTGCTAGAGTTGTGCCAGAGTTGTGCCAGAGAGGGCAAGAGTTGTGCCAGGGTTGTGCCATAGTTGTGTCAGAGTTGTGCCAGAGTAATGCCAGAGTTGTGCCAGAGTTGCGCTAGAGTTGTGTCAGCGTTGTGCCAGAGTTGTGCCAGAGTTGTGCCGGAGTTGTGCCGGAGTTGTGCCAGAGTTGTACCAGAGTTTTACCAGGGTTGTGCTAGAGTTGTGCCAGAGTTGTGCCAGAGAGGGCAAGAGTTGTGCCAGGGTTGTGCCATAGTTGTGTCAGAGTTGTGCCAGAGTAATGCCAGAGTTGTGCCAGAGTTGCGCTAGAGTTGTGTCAGCGTTGTGCCAGAGTTGTGCCAGAGTTGTGCCGGAGTTGTGCCGGAGTTGTGCCAGAGTTGTACCAGAGTTTTACCAGGGTTGTGCTAGAGTTGTGCCAGAGTTGTGCCAGAGTTGTGCTAGAGTTGTGCCACAGTTGTGCCAGAGTTGTGCCAGAGAAGTGCCAGAGTTGTGCCTGAGTTGTGCCAGAGTTTTGCCAGAGTTGTGCCAGAGTTATGACAGAGTTGTGCCAGAGTTGTGCCAGAGTTGAACCATAGTTGTGCCATAGTTGTGCCAGAGTTGTGCCAGAGTTGTGCCAGAGTTGTGCTAGAGATGTGCCACAGTTGTGCGAGAGTTGTGCCAGAGATGTGCCAGGGTTGTGCCTGAGTTGTGCGAGAGTTGTGCCACATTCGTGCCAGGATTGTGCCAGAGATGTGCCAGATTTGTGCCAGAGTTGTGCCAGAGTTGTCTTGGACTTGCTCTAGTTGTCTTGTAGTTGCTCCAGTTGTCTTGGGCTTGGTCCTCTTGTTTTGGCCTTGCTCCAGTTGTCTTGGGCTTGCTCCAGTTGTCATGGGCTTGCTCCAATTGTCTCGGGCTTGCTCCAGTTGTTCTGGCCTTTCTCCAGTTGTTCTGGGCTCGATTTAGTTGTCTTGGCCTTGCTCCATTTGTCATGGCCTTGCTCCAGTAGTCTTGGCCTTGCTCCAGTTGTCTTGGACTTGCTCCAGTTGTCTTGGGCTTGCTTCACGTTTCTTTGGCTTGCTCCAGTTGTCTTGGTCTTGCTCCAGTTGTCCTGGGCTTGCTCCAGTTGTCTTCGCCTTGCTCCAGTTGCCTTGGTCTTGCTCCAGTTGTCTTGGCCTTGCTCCAGTTATCTTGGGCTTGCTCCAGTTGTCTAAAGCATGCTCCAGTTATCTTGGGCTTGCTCCAGTTGTCCTGTGCTTGCTCCAGTTGTCTTGGGCTTGCTCCAAATGTCTTGGACTTGCTCCAGTTGTCTTGGGCTTGCTCCAGTTGAATTGGGCTTGCTCCAGTTGTCTTGGCCTTGCTCCAGTTGCCTTGGGCTTGCACTAATTGTCTTGGCCTTGCTCCACTTGTCTTGGGCTTGCTCCAGTTGTCTTGGAATTGCTCCAGTTGTCTTGGCCTTGCTCAGGTTGTCTTGGCCCTGCTCCTGTTTTCTTGTGCTTGCTCCAGTTGTCTTGGGCTTTTCCGATGTCTTGAGCTAGATCCAGTTGTCTTGTCCTTGCTCCAGTTGTCTTGGGCTTGCTCCAGTTGTCTTGGGCTTGCTCCAGTTGTCTTGGCCTTGCTTCAGTTATCTTGGATTTGCTCCAGTTGTCTTAGGCTTGCTCCTGTTGTCTTGGGCTTACTCCAGTTTTATTGGGCTTGCTCCAGTAGTCTTGGGCTTGCTCTAGTTGTCTTGGGCTTGCTCTAGTTGTCTTGGGCTTGCTCCAGTTGTCTTGGGCTTGCTCCTGTTGTCTTGGGCTTACTCCAGTTTTATTGGGCTTGCTCCAGTAGTCTTGGGCTTGCTCTAGTTGTCTTGGGCTTGCTCTAGTTGTCTTGGGCTTGCTCCAGTTGTCTTGCGCTTGCTCCAGTTGTCTTGGGCTTGCTGTAGTTGTCTTGGCCTTGCTCCAGTTGTCTTGGACTTGCTCCAGTTGTCTTGGCCTTGCTCCAGTTGTCTTGGGATTGCTCTAGTTATCTTGGCTTTGCTCCAGTTGTCTTGGGCTTGCTCCAGTTGTCTTGGGCTTGCTCCTGTCGTCTGGGCCTTGCTCCAGTTGTCTTGGGCTTGCTCCAGTTGTCTTGGGCTTGCCCCTGTTGTCTTGGGCTTGCTTCAGTTGTCTTGGCCTTGCTCTAGTTGTCTTGGACTTGCTCTAGTTATCTTGGCGTTGCTCCAGTTGTCTTGGGCATGGTCCAGTTGTGTTGGGCTTGCTCCAGTTGTCTTGGACTTGCTCCAGTTGTCTCGGGCTTGCTCCAGTTGTCCTGGCCTTGCTCCAGTTGTTTTGGGCTTGCTCCAGTTGTCTTGGCCTTGCTCCAGTTGTCTTGGCCTTGCTCCAGTAGTCTTGGCCTTGCTCCAGTTGTCTTGGACTTGCTCCAGTTGTCTCGGGCTTGCTCCAGTTGTCCTGGCCTTGCTCCAGTTGTTTTGGGCTTGCTCCAGTTGTCTTGGCCTTGCTCCAGTTGTCTTGGCCTTGCTCCAGTAGTCTTGGCCTTGCTCCAGTTGTCTTGGACTTGCTCCAGTTGTCTCGGGCTTGCTCCAGTTGTCCTGGCCTTGCTCCAGTTGTTTTGGGCTTGCTCCAGTTGTCTTGGCCTTGCTCCAGTTGTCTTGGGCTTGCTCCAGTTGTCTTGGGCTTGCTGTAGTTGTCTTGGCCTTGCTCCAGTTGTCTTGGGCTTGCTCCAGTTGTCTTGGCCTTGCTCCAGTTGTCTTGGCCTTGCTCCAGTTGTCTTGGGCTTGCTCCAGTTGTCTTGGTTTTGCTGTAGTTGTCTTGGGCTTTATCCAGTTGTCTTGGGCTTGCTCCTGCCGTCTGGGCCTTGCTCCAGTTGTCTTGGGCTTGCTCCAGTTGTCTTGGGCTTGCTCCAGTTGTCTTGGGCTTGCTTCAGTTGTCTTGGCCTTGCTCTAGTTGTCTTGGACTTGCTTTAGTTGTCTTGGAGTTTCTCCATTTGTCTTGGGCTTGGTCCAGTTGTCTTGGCCTTTCTCCAGTTGTCTTGGACTGGCTCCTGTTGTCTTGGGCTTGCTCCACTTGTCTCGGGCTTGCTCCAGTTGTTCTAGCCTTTCTCCAGTTGTTCTGGGCTTGCTCCAGTTCTCTTGGCCTTGCTCCAGTTGTCTTGGCCTTGCTCCAGTAATCTTGGGCTTGCTTCAGTTGTCTTGGCCTTGCTCCGTAGTCTTGGCCTTGCTCCAGTTGTCTTGGACTTGCTCCAGTTGTCTTGGGCTTGCTCCACTTGCCTTGGGCTTGCTCCAGTTGTCTTGGTCTTGCTCCAGTTTTCCTGGGCTTGCTCCAGTTGTCTTCGCCTTGCTCCAGTTGCCTTGGTCTTGCTTAAGTTGTCTTGGCCTTGCTCCAGTTGTCTTGGGCTTGCTCCAGTTGTCAAAAGCTTGCTCCAGTTATCTTGAGCTTGCTCCAGTTGTCTTGTGCTTGCTCCAGTCGTCTTGGGCTTGCTCCAGTTGTCTTGCACTTACTCCAGTTGTCCTGGGCTTGCTCCAGTTGAATTGGGCTTGCTCCAGTTGTCTTGGCCTTGCTCCAGTTGTCTTGGGCTTGCTCCAATTGTCTTGGCCTTGCTCCACGTGTCTTGGGCTTGCTCCAGATGTCTTGGAATTGCTCCAGTTTTCTTGGCCTTGCTCCGGTTGCCTTGGCCTTGCTCCAGTTGTCTTGTGCTTGCTCCAGTTGTCTTGGGCCTTTTCCCAATGTCTTGAGCTAGCTCCAGGTTTCTTGTCCTTGCTCCAGTCGTCTTTGGCTTGCTCCGGTTGTCTTGGCCTTGCTTCACCTGTCTTGGGCTTGCTCCAGTTATCTTGGACTTGCTCCAGTTGTCTTAGGCTTGCTCCAGTTGTCTTGGGCTTGCTCCAGTTGTCTTGGGCTTGCTCCAATTGTATTGGGATTTCTCTAGTTGTCTTGGGCTTGCTCTATTTGTCTTGGGCTTGCTCCACTTGTCTTGGGCTTGCTCAATTTGTCTTGGGCTTGCTGTAGTTGTCGTGGCCTTGCTCCAGTTGTCTTGGGCTTGCTCCAGTTGTCTTGGCCTTGCTCCAGTTGTCTTGGCCTTGCTCCAGCTGTCTTAGGCTTGCTCCAGTTGTCTTGGCTTTGCTCCAGTTGTCTTGGGATTGCTCCAATTGTCTTCGGCTTGCTCCTGTCGTCTGGGCCTTGCTCCAGTTATCTTGGGCTTGCTCCAGTTGTCTTGGGCTTGCTTCAGTTGTCTTGGCCTTGCTCTAGTTGTCTTGGAAATGCTTTAGTTATCTCGGAGTTTCTCCAGTTGTCTTGGGCTTGGTCCAGTTGTCTTGGCCTTGCTCCAGTTGTCTTGGACTCGCTCCAGTTATCTTGGGCTTGCTCCACTTGTCTGGGGCTTGCTCCAGTTGTTCTGGCCTTTCTCAAGTTGTTCTGGGCTTGCTCCAGTTGTCTTGGCCTTGCTCCAGTTGTCTTGGCCTTGCTCCAGTAATCTTGGGCTTGCTCTAGTTGTCTTCGCCTTGCTCCAGTAGTCTTGGCCTTGCTCCAGTTGTCTTGGACTTGCTCCAGTTGTATTGGGCTTGCTCCACTTGCCTTGGGCTTGCTCCACTTGTCTTGGTCTTGCTCCAGTTGTCCTGGGCTTGCTCCAGTTGTCTTCGCCTTGCTCTAGTTGCTTTGGTCTTGCTTAAGTTGTCTTGGCCTTGCTCCAGTTGTCTTGGGCTTGCTCCAGTTGTCTGAAGCTTGCTCCAGTTCTCTTGAGCTTGCTCCAGTTGTCTTGTGCTTGCTCCAGTTGTCTTGGGCTTGCTCCAGTTGTCTTGCACTTGCTCCAGTTGTCTTGGGATTGCTCCAGTTGAATTGGGCTTGCTCCAGTTGTCTTGGCCTTGCTCCAGGTCTCTTGGGCTTGCTCCAATTGTCTTGGCCTTGCTCCATATTTCTTGGGCTTGCTCCAGTTGTCTTGGAATTGCTCCAGTTTTCTTGGCTTTGCTCCGGTTGTCTTGGCCTTGCTCCAGTTGTCTTGTGCTTGCTCCAGTTGTCTTGGGCTTTTCCCAATGTCTTGAGCTAGCTCCAATTGTCTTGTCCTTGCTCCAGTCGTCTTGGACTTGCTCCAGTTGTCTTGGCCTTGCGTCACCTGTCTTGGGCTTGCTCCAGTTATCTTGTCTTGGCCTTGCTCCAGGTGTCTTGGTGTTGCTCCAGCTGTCTTGGCCTTGCTCCAGTTGTCTTGGGCTTGCTCCAATTGTCTTGGCCTTGCTCCAGTTGTCCTGGGCTTGCTCCAGTTGTCTTGGGCTTGCTCCAGTTGTCTTGGCCTTGCTCCAGTTGTCTTGGGCTTTCTCCAGTTGTCTTGGGCTTACTCCAGTTGTCTTGGGCTTGCTTGAGTTGTCTTGGGCTTGCTTGAGTTGTCTTGGCCTTGCTCCAGTTGTCTTGGGCTTGCTCCATTTGTCTTGGGCTTGCTCAAGTTGTCTTTGGCTTGCTCCAGTTTTCTTGGCCTTGCTCGAGTTGTCTTGGGCTTGCTCCAGTTGTCTTGGCCTTGCTCCAGTTATCTTGGGCTTGCTCCAATTGTCTTGGCCTTGCTCTAGTTGTCTTGGCCTTGCTCCAGTTGTCTTGCGCTTGCTCCATTTGTCTTAGCCTTTCTCCAGTTGCGTTGGGCTTGCTCCAGTTGTCTTGGGCTTGCTCAAGTTATCTTGGCCTTGCTCCGGTTGTCTTGGGCTTGCTCAATTTGTCTTGGGCTTACTCCAGTTTTCTTGGTCTTGCTTGAGTTGTCTTGGCCTTGATCGTGTTGTCTTGGCCTTGCTCCAGTTGTCTTGGGCTTGCTCCAGTTGTCTTGGGCTTGCTCAAGTTGTCTTGGGCTTGCTCCAGTTTTCTTGGCCTTGCTCGAGTTGTCTTGGGCTTGCTCCAGTTGTCTTGGAATTTCTCCAGTTGTCTTGGCCTTGCTCCAGTTGTCTTGGGCTTGCTCCAGTTGTCTTGGGCTTGCTCCTGTTGTCTTGGGCTTGCTCCAGTTGTCTTGGGCTTGCTCCAGTCATCTTGGCCTCGGTCCAGTTGTCTTTGCCTTGCTCTGGTTGTCTTGGCCTTGCTCCAGTTGTCTTGGCCTTGCTCCAGTTGTCCTGGGCTTGCTCCAGTTCTCTTGGCCTTGCTCCAGTTGTCTTGGCCTTGCTCCAGTTGTCGCGGGCTTGCTCCAGTTGTCTTGGGCTTGCTCCACTTGTTTTGGCCTTGCTCTAGTTGTTTTGGCCTTGCTCCAGTTGTCTTGGCCTTGCTCCAGTTGTCTTGGCCTTGCTCTGGTTGTCTTGGCCTTGCTCCAGTTGTCTTGGACTTGCTCCAGTTTTCTTGGGCTTGCTCCACTTGTCTTGGGCTTGCTCCAGTTGTATTGGCCTTGCTCCTGTTGTCCTGGGCTTGCTCCAGTTGTCTTGGGCTTGCTCCAGTTGCCTTGGTCTTTCTCCAGTTGTCGTGGGCTTGCTCCAGTTGTCTTAGGCTTGCTCCACTTGTCTTGGTCTTGCTCAAGTTGTCTTGGGCTTGCCCCAGTTGTCTTGGGCTTGCTCCAGTTGTCTTGGGATTGCTCTAGTTGTCTTGGGCTTGCTCCACTTGTCATGGGCTTGCTCAAGATGTCTTGGGCTTACTGTAGTTGTCTTGGCCTTGCTGAAGTTGTCTTGGGTTTTCTCCAGTTGTCTTGGCCTTGCTCCACCTGTCTTGGACTTGCTCCAGTTGTCTTGGCATTGCCTGAGTTATCTTGGCCTTGCTCCAGTTGTCTTGGCCTTGCTCCTGTTGTCTTGTGCTTGCTCCAGTTGTCTTGGAAATTTTCCAGTTGTCTTGACCTTGCTCTAGTTGTCTTGGCCTTGCTCCAGTTGTCTTGGGCTTGCTCCAGTTGTCTTGGCCTTGCTCCACTTGTCTTGGACTTGCTCCAGTTGTCTTGGCATTTCCCAAGTTGTCCTGGCCTTGCTCCACTTGTCTTGGACTTGCTCTAGTTGTCTTGGACTTTTTCCAGTTGTCTTCGCCTTGTGCCAGTTGTCTTGGCCTTGCTCCAGTTATCTTGGGATTGCTCCAGTTAACATGGCCTAGCTCCATTTGTCTTGGGCGTGCTCCAGTTATCTTGGACTTGCTCCAGATGTCTTAGGCTTGCTCCAGTTGTCTTGGGCTTGCTCCAGTTATCTTGGGCTTGCTCCAGTTGTCTTGGGCTTGCTCCAGTTGTCTTGGGCTTGCTCTAGTCGTCTTGGGCTTGCTCCACTTGTCTTGGTCTTGCTCCAGTTGTCTTGGCCTTGCTTCATTGTCTTGGCCTTGCTCCAGTTGTCTTGGGCTTGCTCCAGTTGACTTGACCTTGCTCCACTTGTCTCGGAGAGGGTCCACATTCGGGAACGGTGACAGGGCCGATCAACCGTCCGCGGCGGGTAAACGTGCAAGACAGGACATGCACATGTGGTGCGTGGAAGGAGTGGGGACAGCCCTGCGTGCATGCGTGTGCTTTTATGATTCGCAGGGGGGACAATCCAGAGGTGCTTGTGGAAGTGCATCATACACGCATGGCGTACCGGAGAACATACAACCATCCCATGCCGGGGGTGAACCCCGTCCACCTCAAACACCCAGAAAACAAGCAGTGGCGGGAGCCGGGGCCCAAGCGTGGTCCAGGTCGTCCGAAAAGCGCAAG
Organism: Penium margaritaceum; assembly: GCA_023375785.1. Taxonomy (NCBI): domain Eukaryota; kingdom Viridiplantae; phylum Streptophyta; class Zygnematophyceae; order Desmidiales; family Peniaceae; genus Penium; species Penium margaritaceum. The sequence goes on along the minus strand of SZWC01006793.1, from coordinate 23,047 downwards.
GTGGGAGCGGGAGGATCGGCGCAAGAAGAACTACATTTGCCCCCAATGTGGTGTGAAAGGGCACACGAAAAAGGAGTGCACTAACCCTCCAGCAGTCAGTGGTGCGGCAACAGCAGCAGCAAACGCCCTATTGCATCGGCTAGAACGCACCGAGGTTGCCATCGCAGCAGAAACAGCAGCCGGACGCTTCCCCGGCGTGCCTACAGGTGAAGGAGGGGCTACAGGTGAGGCTGCAGCTAACGCCATTGGGACAGAGGGTGCTGAGGACACAGGGGCGGGTGCCATTGGGACCGGCTGGGCAGATGCACGGGCAGATGCGCGCAGGGCTGCAGGCGGGAGTGGAAACATGCAAGGACCAAGCCTTGGGGGCTTGAACTCAGCAAGAGCTGCAGCAGCGTCTACAACTGCTACACCTCTTGGGCAAGAAAGTGGACGCACAAGTGCAGCCGCTACTGCACAAGCAATTGGGCGTGCGGCAGCAGCAACTAGTGTAGGTGAAGGACCAATGTACGATCCAGAGAACGACAAAACATATGACTCTGGTGAAGAGGAGGTGTACGACCCCGAGAGGTACATTTTGGATGACTCTGACGAGGAGGAAGAGGAGGAGGACAGGTACGAGGACCTAAGGGAGCAGCATGAGTGGGAGCGTCGTGAGGAGATGTTCAAACAGGCAACAACAGTGCAGGATGTCTGTCGCGTCGAAGATCAGTGGGACGACGAACACGATGAGCTGGAGGACGACACCTACATGTAAGTAGTGTAGTTTTGCCTTCCATACCTGTGAACTATGATGTTTTCCTATGCAGTGTGTCTGTCACTTGTTACGTACCCCCAGTGCTAATGTTGTACCACTGCTCCATGCAGGTGAGATAGCTTCCAAGCAAGCAGGCTACCATGTGGGGCGGCTCATACAGCACATCACCAAGACAAGGAGGGGGCACACGGGCAGAAAGTACAAGAAGACATGGAGGGGCGGGTCAGACATCATGTGTCCCAAGACATGGTGGGGCGGGTCAGACATCATGTGTCCCAAGACATGGACAAGCCCCTAGTCCAGCAGTTGGCCTCATAGTAGGAGCTGCACTTTGGACTTGTATGCGTTTGTTTTGAAATAAAAATTTACTTCATGTCCAGCAGAAGTGGGTATGACGTGTAAATGTTTTCACAAATAATTACGATGATCCATGGAAGAAGTCTGAGAAGTATTTGAGGAAGAACCCAGGCTCATTCTTTGTCCTCTCTCCACATTGTTTGTTTAAGGTGATGCACTCTGTTCAACACTTGTATGCAAGGGTTTAGGGTTTACTGACTATGGAACATGCTGAAAGCACAATGGGACAGCCAGTAGTTCTTTCCTTCCTGGCTGGAGTGTGTACCACGTATGTGTTCTTCAATTTGTGGCCCGGGAGGGGTCCTACCCAGGTGACCAAAGTGTACTACTGCACATGTCCAACAGAAGAAGACTCTTCAACTGCTTCAAATGGTGAAGTGGAAGAGAACGAGCATGCAAATGAGACGTTTTATGATGTTGAAAAGCAACACGGAGTACGAAGACTGTGCTAAAGACTTCGACGACGAGGAAGCCCAAGACTGCTGCCAGCCAGGCCAGTTGTGTGCTGTTTGCGACATAATAAGTTGGCTGTATTCCCTTCCACCCCCAATTAAGGAGTGGGTAGTTAGTGGACGTCCATGAGGACACAAGGGATAATGGGATATTGATGGTTGGTTCACATTCCCACTGCTATGTACGTTTTCCCATTCTCCTGTTGTAAGCCCTTTCAATCATTGAGACTAATGTTGTAGAGCTGTAAACGTTAACGCTATTTGCCATTTCTAACACGGTAGGTATTAATGAATTAATGTACTCTAAATGTTTGTGAATAAGGAATTTGCATTCGGCGAGGGAACGTACTCATCGAACCAGGGGTATCTGGGTATGAATGCAGGCGGTATTATTCATGCGTCTCCAATGGTCATTCTTTCGTGCTGTGATGCCCGTAAAATGTAGCCCAAGTTCGAGTCCGCGACCACCGGAAAACATGTCTTAAAGGACACGTCATCACGCGTGCACCGCTCATTGCCGTGACCGTCGCTCAATTACGTCGATGACAACATCCAATGAGCTTGTACGCCACATTCATGCATTGTTGGTTACAAAACGACAGCAAAACAGCCTGTCAGGAGATTACGCGGACGAGGCGTCATCGCACACAGTATCCGCTCAGCCAACTGGGGAGCATTCATCATCGGCCGACTTGCCATTTGTCCGAAAATGGACATAGCATAGTAAAGTGGAAAAGTGATGGATATGGCGTAGATATATAAAACATCTCTGGTGTGTCGTGGGTAATGTCCAGCCCGGTGGACATCGCGTTATTCAAGTTATGACGTTTGGATATGGGGTGGTTATTGTGCGACATCTGGACACGACGGTAGATATCGGGAATTCTGTGGGTATATGGTCACTCCCCCGTTTTCTAGCACTGCTTATATTTTCTCGGCGGTCGAGACCCGGGCACTCGGTTGTTCCATGCCTTCGTTCATTCGTTCTGGCGTGGACGGCTATTTCATCCAGGGGGAGTGTTGGTTTGTGTGGCTTCCACCCGTCACGACCGACATCGCTGGTTTACCGATATACCCACATTCGGGGTATATGGTAGAGGAGGGCGTGACGACACGACGGGCCTCCGGAATGCACCGAGACTTCTCCAGCACCTATGAAAACGCCGGCGAGACGCAGTCGATGCGTTCCGGCAGCCATGTGGGCTTGTCAGGAGGTAGGAGAGTTTTCTCGGTCGGCCTAATTCCATTATACCCCCTGTTTGGGCCCCCGAATTTTCTGCTCGCCAGTTCTCGCACATTTAAGACACGGTACTCACTTTACGCAAAAAAGTACAATACCCACTTTTTTCGAATCGCTAGAGATCATGCATGGCGCACCCACTATTGCGAAAACATGCATGCTACACCTGTTCCAAACGAATTAGTTCAACGACTGTGGGTATCCGAAGTATGATTTTCTGAGTTTCATTGGTTTCATGTCATATTTTATTTTGTCCTATGTTCATTGTTGTTTTATGTGACCAAATTTCTAACATTTCTATTTTGACCGACCAGTAGTCGCGTTTTTGGTACGTGAAACACTGGGGGTGTCATTTATATCCACTCAAGAATATTTTTTTTCCGTCGACGGACATGGGCCGCTGGTCTTTCGTGTACATCACAATCACGCGACCACGGTCGCGTTATGTGCTCGTTCGCAACACAATTGAGCAAAAAGCCCCTCGAATGGGCCTTTTGGCGCTGGGCCTTAAGACCGGTTCGAGGACTGTTTTGCTCGTTCGTTACGTTAACGAGCGAAACAGTTCTTTTCACTTCAATCCGTTCACTTCAGTTTGCTACAATGTGAAAAACAATTGAGCGACGTAATTGTTTTTATGAAATCTCTCCCACACAAAAAATGTTTTTCGACGTCGACTCGACGTCTATTTTTTCAGCGCAAAAATGGACGCCGAGTCGACGTCGACGTCAATTGGTTTTGGGCATATGTCTCATGTCGATGTTGTCGACATGAGAAGAGCGCCAAAAAAATTGGCGAGCTGTCGATCAGACCTGGTCCGGTCGACAGCCCGATAGTCCTTGTTGGCATTTGCCGACGAGGACTAGCCAAACAGGGAGTCGAGCGGGGCTGGCTCGCTGTTGCCAGCCAGCCTTTTGGTCCTTGTTGGCATTGTGCGCACTTCCATTGCACACATCGTGGGACAATTGTGCGCATCAAAAAAATTGCGTGGCCTATCGCACGAGGCATCGCACGCCGGTAAGCTGGAAGCGAGACCTCTTTTTTTTCCAAATCGTTGTCGATCACACACAACCAAAGAAGAGCAACTTCATAGTGTCTCCGGTTTGTGGGCGTTCGATCCTAGAATCCGACGTAAGACGAGGATGAAGCAGTAGAAAGAGAAAAGTGCGTGTCTATTTTTGCTATTTCTTCCTACTACAAAGCACTATGAAAATAAATCATGCCAAACTCTTCCGCTCCTTCGACTTGATGATTCGACGGCGACCGTATTTTACAGTTTCAATACTTAAGAAATAGACCAATACATTTATTGCAAAAACGTGGTAAGAGATGCAAAATGAGCATGTAAGTCGTTCTTAACTCTCGATATAGGTTTTTATAGGATTAGGTATCGTATTAGCATACGAGACCTAATTCGTGATGTCGTCAGTGACTAAGGTTTTCTTAGCATGTCGTCGAGCGTATTTCAGTGGAGTGTCAAAGTGGGTATGCAGAGAATTAAATTGTTCCCCATACGATTTTTAGTTCGGTGGACATCCACAGAATTAGTTTTAAACAGTGGCCCTCGGAAATACTAAATACATTTTGTGGACGTTAGACGCATTTTTTTGCAAAAGTGGCCCTCCCATTCTTTTTTTGCAAAAAGTAGGTACGACGTTGTTTAGTTGCGAGGACAGTGGGTAGGAGGCAAGTGTACCCTTTCTCGGTGGATTGAGACCCGCGCACCCGCGCACCCGGCATCGCTAGTTTATCGATATACACGCATTTTAGGGCATGCAGGCCCATGCAAAAACGAACATGAGCTCTGTGTGTGAGGCAGGTCCATGACGAAGGGAGTGGAAAGCGCGAATGTGAGCCGTGCGGATTGTTGGTTTTCGTGCATCTCTCATTGTACACTGTTGTGTCCTCCTGACTTGTGTACATCGGCGTGCAGATAACTGACGGCCAGACTTGATGCCGCTCGAGTGTCGCTCGGTGGAGCCGACGCAGGCTGAGGCCCACTCACTTGTCGCTGGAGCCTCCTCCCTCTGGCGATGCGCTCAGCTCCATCGGCAGGCCTCCTCGGTGGTCAAGCCGTCGGCGGTCACTGCCCCTGGAGATGTTGTCTGCATGCACCTAGCATTGTGTCTGGCTGTGGCATTACGTCTGTAGCATCATACGGTGCATAGGGTCCATGTCTCTTGCTCTATGGCCCTGTTTGGCATCGTTGACTGTCGTAGGCACTGCCTGGGTTCGGGCAGCCATAACTTCTTGTAGCTATTTTTCTAGCTGATTATGACTGCACGACTGCGTTCGCAGCGTCGGTATTATGGAATGGTCCAGTTTCCAGGCAAAACAGACGATGCCCGGGTTTTGGGCTGTCAGGCGTCTGGCAGGGCTCACCGAGAAAACTCTGCCTGCCAGAAAATAGGGTACACTTGCCGTATACCCACTGACTTCGCAACAAAAGAACTTCGCACCCAGTTTTCGCATATAAAGCATATGAGGGCCACTTTTGCAGAATCATGCGTATAACGTCCACAATATGTACACAAGACTTCCGATGGCCACTGTAAAAAATAAGTACTTCGGATGTCCACCGAGCTAAAAATCGTATGGGGAAAAATATTATTCTCCGCATACCCACTTCCACACTCCACCGACATACGCCCGACGAAATGAAAAGAAAACCTTACTCATTGACGCAAACACAGATTAGGTCCCGTATGCTAATACTTTTACTATTTAAAAAAATATGTATAGCGAGAGTTGAAAACGACTTATATGCTCATGATAATTCTTTGTATATTTTAAGTGGTTCTTTACGTTCGCGGGTCTCTCTTTCACACTCTACCACCATCTCTCTCTCTCACACTGTCTTTGTGTTTTACGACTTTCGCTCTGCTCAATAGTCCTTGAACTAGAAAAAAAAAAGTATCGGTACTGGTATCGTTATCGAGCTGGACGGCTGCTCGATACCGACTCCGATACCCGCGATACCGGCACGAGGGCTCGATACGGCGACGATGGGACTCCAACGGGCTGGCTGGCGGTAGATAGCCACCCCGTCGACTCCCTGTTTGACTATCGGGCTGTCGACTGGACGAGGTCCGATCGACAGCTCGTCAATTTTTTTTCCGCTCTTCTCATGTCGACGACGTCAACATGAGAAGTACGCCAAAAGCAAATTGACGTCGACGTCGAATCGGCGTCCATATTTGCGCTGCAAGTATAGACGTCGAGTCGACGTCGAAAAATATTATTTGTGCGTGGGAGAGAGCTTACGAAAGCAACTACGTCGCTTATTTTTTTTTTCACATTGTAGCAAACGGAAGTGAACGGTTTAATGCAAACAGAACTGTTTCGCTCGTTAACGTAACGAACGAGCGAAAGAGTCCTCGAACCGGTCTTAAGACCAAGCGCCAAAAGGCCCATTCGAGGTGCTTTTTGGTCGTTCGCGTTGGGAACGAGCATATAACGCGACCGTGGACATCCACGGTCGTGTAATTGTGATGTACACGATACACCAGCGGCCCATGTCCGGCGACGAAAAAAAAAGATTGTTGAGTGGATATTAATGACAACCCCACTGTTTCACGTACCAAAAACGCGACTACTTGTCGCTCGAAATAGAAATGTCAGAAATTTGGTCACATAAAACAACAATGAACATAGGACAAAATAAAATATGACATGAAACCAATGAAACTTAAAAAATCATACTTCGGATACCCACAGTCGTTGAACTAATTCACCGTAAACCGGTGTAGCGTGCATCTTTTCGCAATAGTGGGTGCGCCATGCATGATCTCCGNAAAAAAAAAGATTGTTGAGTGGATATTAATGACACCCCCACTGTTTCACGTACCAAAAACGCGACTACTTGTCGCTCGAAATAGAAATGTCAGAAATTTGGTCACGTAAAACAACAATGAACATAGGACAAAATAAAATATGACATGAAACCAATGAAACTTAAAAAATCATACTTCGGATATCCACAGTCGTTGAATTAATTCACCGTAAACCGGTGTAGCGTGCATGTTTTCGCAATAGTGGGTGCGCCATGCACGATCTCCGGCGGTTCGAAAAAAAGTGGGTATTGCACGTTTTGTTTTGTAAAGTGGGTACCGTGTCTTTAATGTGCGAGAACTGGCCAGCAGAAAATTCGGAGGCCCAAACAGTGGGTATAGCGGAATTAGGCAGGAGAAAATAGGTCTAGCACTATTTTCTGATTGGCTGGTTAGCTGAGTAACAAGTTCTAAACTAGTGGGGGGGAGCTAGAACTTCGAGGGATCTCCCGTTGTTGCTCATTCTTCATTCCTAATCAGTTACTTTCAGTTTTTATATGCTTTCTGGCGCTAACACTGGCGCGCGCATTTCTGAGTGACAAACCCAGAGCTTCCGGGCTTAGACTCCAGAGCAGCCGACTGAGGGGGCAGCAGACTTAAGCAACGAGCGTGGAAGCCCGCACGCTACATCAACAACGCATGCTGCCCCAACCTGCTGCCTAGGTTTCCAGCTCGGATGGCGTGCGTCTCTGCAGCAAGCAGAGATAGTGCACGTTCCTAGCCCCCACGTGGATCAGCACCCACGCCTGTGCCGGCCTCTCCAAGGAAAGGGCGAAAGTCCACGACAGTCTCGCACTGCATTGCGTAAAGGAGTCTGTGCATTGCCCAAGCCACATTTAGCACCTGAGCGCGGTCCGTAACCTTGTACGGACTGTGATAGTAGGGCAATACCCCCTCTGAAGTGGCCCAAACCTGGAAGAGAGTCTCCCAGCAGTCAAAGGCGTCCTCGCTGACATAGCGTTGGGGCGGTGTCTCAAAGTCCTTGGGTTGTCGCTCCGTGGGGAGGGAAACCACAGGCTAGGAGGAACAAGGGATAGGGAAGACACCGGGGCGAGAAAATTTGCCGAGGTAGGTGAGGGTCGGATCTCCGGGAACAAAGAATCGGAACGCGTCTGAAGCCGACGGAGACGCTCTTGAAGCACGTGAATCTCCCTCTCATGAGTGTCATCATCCATCCCTGGCATGTCATGGTCCTCCTCCAAAGGATTGAAAAGTGGTGGGTCCTTTCCTGCTGCTGTCCTCGGTGTAAATGCTGACTGCTGTACAGAAGGTATGGCGCCACCAACTCCCCCGGATGTATGCTGTGGGGCCGTGGACTAACCACGCATAAGATCAGTGAGCGCACAGATGGCTTCAGTCTGCTGCTGCTGCTGACGACATATCTCATCCTGCCGACTCCGCAGATCCGCAATGGCCTGCTAGCGTGGGCTCATAATCTCTGAGGAGGAGGATGAGGGATCTGATGGTCCTTTGTCTCAGTATTGACCGGGACGTCAAACTGGTCAGATTTAAGAACCGTGAGCGGTTTTTGAGGATTTGAAACGCTAGAAACGTTTGACTTTTTTACCCCAAATTTTGACTAAGGCAGGCGCTGACGTCAGGAGGGGTTGCTGACGTCAGTACGGACCTGACGACGTAAGGAAAATGCTGATTTCAGTACAGTTTTTTTCGGTTGACAACCCACGAGGATGTTGGGCAGTTGCTCCGCCGCAGCCGCGCGGAAGCTCCGTAGCAGCTTCCGCTCGGCTGCTGCCGCACCTGCGCCTGCAACAGCGGCCATGCAATTGCTTGCGTAGCTGTGGCAGCAGCTGTGTGCTACTGTTGGGCCGCAGCGCTGCTGCGCCCTACTCTAGCTGTGGGTTGCTGCTGCCGCGCGCTGCCGCTGCCGCGCTGCTACTGTTGCTTGCTGTTGCTATTACTGCTCAATGTTGCCACTGTTGCATGTTGCTGCTTGTTGCTGCTGCTCTTGCCCAACGCCGTTGCTGCCGCTACGTAGCCCTACTGTGCGTTACTCCTGTTGCGCGATGCTGCTGCTGCGCGCTGCTGCTGCTGTGCGCTGCTGTTGCTGCTACTCGCCGTTGCCTGCTGCGGTTGCGGCCAGCTGCCGCCGCTATTAGCGCCAATGCCAACAGCTGCTAGTGGCTGCTGCCTGTTGCAGTTGCCGCATGCTGTTGACAGCGGCTGCTGATGATGCACTCTCACGTGCTCAAGGTGGGTGACGTCGCCGGCAGTCGGGTCACGTCGACAAATCCCGATGGATCGGTTGCAGCTGTGAGCCTTCTTGCTGCTACTCTGCTACGTCTCTGCTGCGTAGCTCAGCGAGAACGATCTCACCACTCTAATACCATGAGAAGATGCGTGGAAGCTTCCTAGCGACACAGCCGATGACTAGGCGTCAGTGCCTGATCAGACGGTGACGACAGTCACAAGTCGTGCACACAACGGCAAGGGTCTTGCTAGGAGACACAAGGCAAAGTGTCAAAATTCTTCAATAGCATTTGCAGAGAGAAATGACAAATGACAGGTCCACAGCATAAATACCTGCCGAGGCGCACGGCGGGTGTCGCACACGCCTGTGCAAGATCTGTCCTAAAACCGCCCAAAACCATTGTTTTGGCCGTAACTCTGCGTATACAAGTGAGAACGATACGTCGTCTGAACCTAAACGTGCAGGATCTCAAGCCGGACGCAATGACTGGTCACATGCATGCATCCGGCATCAAACGGTGGTTACACAATGCAAAACATGCAAATCGGGCCCACGGCCAATAAAATCGTACAGGCTGCATAAAAACTGCAGAAGGTCCCAGGCAGCGTCCAGAGCTCTGGGACGATCGTCGGTCAGCTCCAAGCTGGTAGTCAACCACCAGACGACGCACCGGTACCACTTGGGTTCGCATCAGGGATTTGCACAGGCATGGACACAGCCGAGTGGTCACAGTAAACTCTACAGGTCGAGAGGAACATTACAAATCACAAGGGGATCTGCCGGGCTCCGCTACCGCGGGGCCCGACAGGTACCCGGGCAAGTAAAAAAATGAAACCCAAACCCCCAAATTTAACAACGGGGTGTGTCGGATATTGGGGGGAGGGGGGTGTTGTGACTTGTGACGTTCCTGTCGACCTGTACAGTTTACTGTGACCACTTGGCCGTGTCCATGCTCGTGCAAATCCCTGATGCAGACCCAGGTGGCACCGAGGCGTTGTCTGGTGGTGGACTACCTGCTCGGAGCTGATCGATGGTCGCCCCACAGTCCTGAATGCTGTCTGGGACCTTCTGCAGTTTTTCTACAGCTTGTAGGATTTTATTGGTGGACTGGCTGTGGGCCCGATTTGCATGTCTTTGCATTGTGTGTCCACCATTTGTTGCCGGATGCATGCATGTGACCAGTCGTAGCGTCCGGCGTGAGATTCTGCACATGTAGGTTCAGACTGCGTAGCGTTCTGACTTGTCTACGCTGAGTTACGGCCAGAACAGTGGTTTTGGGCCGGTTTTAGGACAGACCTTGCACTGCCGCGTGAGGCGTGTGCACGTGTATTGTCTCATGTTGGTCACATGTGTGTGCACGTGTATCGTTTGTCACATGCGTGTGCACGTGTATCGTCTCGTGTTGGTCACATGTGTGTGCACGTGTATCGTCTCGTGTTGGTCACATGTGTGTGCACGTGTATCGTCTCGTGTTGGTCACATGCGTGTGCACGTGTATCGTCTCGTGTTGGTCGCATGCGTGTGCACGAGTATCGTCTCGTGTTGGTCACGTGCGTGTGCACGTGTATCGTCTCGTGTTGGTCACGTGCGTGTGCACGTGTATCGTCTCATGTTGGTCACGTGCGTGTGCACGTGTATCCTCTCGTGTTGGTCACATGTGTGTGCACGTGCGCCGCGGCAGGTACTTATGCCGTGGACCTGTCATTTGTCATTTCTCTCTGCAAATGCTATTGAAGCATTATGACACTTTGCCTTGTGTCCCCTAGCCAGACCCTTGCCGTTGTGTGCACGACTTGTGACTGTCGTCACCGTCTGACAAGGCACTGACGCCTAGTCAGCGGCAGCATCGCTAGGAAGCTTCCACGCATTTACTCATGGTATCAGAGCAGCGAGACTCCTCTCGCTGAGCTACACCGCAGAGACGCAGCACCGGCAGCAACAGTGAGAGTCACCGCTGCCGCCGTATCCTGGGACTTGTTGCAGCCGTTTTTTCAACGAAATCATCACTCAGTCCCCACCACCACATCGGGTGAGCTGCGGCATTTACTAAGTCCTACAACAGTAACAGCAGCACCACCGGGTCGCAGCAGCAGCCGTGTCTGGCTGCCAGCCTGTACACACACAAAAAAAGGGAGTAGCAGCTCGTAGCAGCGGCTTGCGGCGGCGGCTGCAAGTACTGACAACACGCAACGGCGGCAGCAGCTTACAGCAGCGACGACATCAGCAGCCGCGAGCAGCAACAACACCGTAGCAGCAATAGCGGAAGCAGGAGCAGCGCAGCCGCAGCATTGAAGCTGCTGTAGCGACTGCAGCAAAGCAGCAGCAGAAGCAGCAACTGCTCAGCAATAACATTGCAGCTGCTGCGCAGCACTGCGTAGGCCTGCGTGGCACTGCGCTGGCCTGCGCAGCCCCTGCGCAGCCGCGAGCAGGGGGTGACGAGGTCACCCCCACCGGTCAGTTCGCGAGACCTTCCCAAAAAAACGCTGGCGTAAAAAATGCTTACGAAAAAAATGCTAGCGTAAGAAACGCTGACGTCATCAACGGTTGTGCTGACGTCGCAATTTGGGGCAAAACAGTCAACTTCTTTGAATGTTTCAACTCCTCGAGAAACACTGTTGGTTTCTCGTTCGGAGCATTTTTGACGTTCGGCCCCATACTGAGCGCTGACATGACTCCGACCGGTGACAAAGACAAAGGACCGCCAGATCCTTCTTCCTGCTCCTCTGGGGTCATGAGCCCACGCTCGCAAGCCATTGCAGACCTGCGGAGTCAGCAGGATGAGATACGTCGCCTACAGTAGGAGCAGACCGACGCCATCCGCACGCTCACTGATCTTCTTCAGAGTCAGTCCACGGCCCCACAGTACACCTCCGGGGGAGCCGGCGGTGTCACACCTTCTCCACAGCAGTCAGCATCTACACCGAGGAAAGCGGCAGGACAGGACCTGCCACTTCTTGATCCTTTGGAGGAGGACCTTGATATGCCAGGCATGGACGATGACACTCCCGAGAGGGAGATTCGCGTACTTCAGGAGCGTCTTCGCTAGTTGCAACCCTGTTCCGATTCCCCGTTTCCGGTGATCCGACCTTCGCCTGAGACCTACCTCGGCGACTTTCCTCGTCCCGAAGTCTTCCCTATCCCTTGTCTTTCCCATCCTGTGGTTGCTTTCCCAACGGAGCGAGAACCCAAGGACTTCGAGACACCGCCCCCACGATATGTCAGTGAGGACGGCTTTGACTGCTGGGAGACCCTTTTCCAGGTCTGGGCCACTTCTGAGGGAGTTTGGCCCTACTACCACAGTCAGTACCAGGTTACGGACCGTACTCAGGTGCTGATAGCGGCTCAGACGATGCGCGGACTTCTTTGCGCCATGCCTCGCGAGACTGTCGTGGACTTTCGCCCCTTCCTTGGAGAGGCCGGCACAGGCGTGGGTGCTGACCCACGTCGGGACTGGGAGATGGCATTGTCCCTGCTTGCTATAGAGACGCACGCCACCCGCGCGGCTCACATCCGCGCCTTCCACTCCCTTCGTCAGGGACCTGCCGAGTCCACAGCCACTTACTGGCGGCGCGCCATGCACATCTACACGCGCCTTGGGACCGCAGGAGGGACACAACTGTGGGCGATTCGCACGCTCATGATCGGAGTTTGTCTTGAGCATGCCGACATCTTCACGAGGTACAGCGACGCCGTGCTCGAGCCTTTCTCCACCTCCCTTCAGCTTCTTCCTTGGGCGCATCAGCTTTTCCTCCAGGTGACATCCGCTCGTGAGGCAGCCGTCGTCCACCAAGAGAGTTCACTTGCTGCATCGGTCATCGCGTCACCACTGACGCCTCTCTCGCAGTTCACTTCTCCATCCTCTGGCACGCCCTCCTCTTCCCCTTCCACACCAGCTACCCCGACTCCGACGCAGGGTGTGGCAGCACCAGCACAGGGGAAGAAGAGCAGAGAGAAGCGTGGCTTGGGCCAGCAGCAGTCACCGCAGCAACAGTCACCACAGCAGCAGTCATCAGCGGTAGCATTGGACGCACTGTTCACTGTTACAATTGTGGAGGTGCTCACCACTACACCGAGTGCCAGCAGCCGCTCGACTGGGCGCGAATCACTCGCGGTCTTCAGGCTGCACACGCACATCGGTCTGCGTCGAGCAGCACAGCATCTGGTTGCGCGGCGACCACGACCACAGCCGTTCCTGCTTCCCCACCGGCGAGCAGTGGAGACCCTCGTGACCGCATCATCGCCGAGCTCCGTCAGATCCTGGCGCTTTGCTCTCAGGGAGGTGCGAGTGTGTCGTCACAGCCGGGTGGTTCACAGATTGTCTGTTCTTCTGTTCTCGTCTCTCGTGATGACTCCTGTGGGGGAGCACAGCTGGCATGTGATGATGATGGGTCTGACAGTACAGATTGGATTTCTGAGTATCACCTGTGCGCCCTTTGTCAAATTCCCTCCTCTATTGCCGAGCGCCTGTCTGCAACCGAGTGTTCCATTGCCCGTTGCACCGTGACGTCCTCCAATCGTGATTCGGGTGGCACTTGGATCATCGATTCCGGTGCCACTCACCACATGACATATCGTCATAGTGACTTCATTGTCCTCGGTCCTGTGGCTTTTGTTCGTTCCGTTCGCACAGGCTCTGGTCAGTCCTTGCCAGTCCAGTGTGTTGGGGTTGTGTGCTTCGATGGTGTGTCTGGCCCCTTGTATCTATCCGACATGCTTTTTGTGCCTGACCTTGAGCTCAGCTTGCTCTCTGTGCGTGCCTGCACTTTGATGGGACTCTGTATGGAGCACACTGCCGACTCCGCGACAGTGACTGCTCCTGACACTCAAACTATTGTTCTTCGTGCCTCTGTTGTGGATGATCTGTATCGTGTTCCTCAGATCTTTTCTTCTCCTTGCTCCCCTTCCCCTCCTGCTCGTGTGTTTGTCACTAGTGTCCTATCTGTTGAGCATCAGCGCCTGCTGCATCAACGTCTGTGTCATGTGGGCTCCGACACTGTGTCGAAGCTCATTCGGACACAACCTGCCCTCGGTCTTGACGTGGCCTCTTTCGAGAAGCCGCCCAAGACCAATTGTATGTTCTGCGCTCAGGGTAAGATGCATCGCTGCACTTACCCTGACTCCCGTTCTCGAGCACTTTGCACCCTCGAGCTAGTCCATTCGGACCTTCTTGGTCCTCTCCCTGTCGAGTCCTTATCCGATCGGGGCCAATATGTCCTGACCCTGACCGATGAATTCACCCAGATGCGGTGGATCTACAGCCTGCGCCAGAAGAGGGATGTCGCTCTCGCGGTTTGTCTCTGGCTAGTGATGGCTGAGCATCAGTCTCGCCACTCGCTGCATACCTTCTGCTCGGATCGCGGCGGTGAGTTTATTAGCGACATGGACAATTTCCTTGCCGAGCGTGGGATTTTTTACCAGGTCTGTGCTCCTGCCACAGCTCAGCAGAACGGTGTCTCTGAGCGCTGGAACCGCACCATGGAGGATGCGGTTCGTGTTATGCGATCTGAGTGCGGTCTCCCGGAATCCTTCGCCTTCGAAGGATTTGCCTACATGACGTGGGTCTGGAACCGCCTCCCGCACGGTCCTCTTCCGGACCACGTTACACCGTATGAGCTCTGGTTTGGCCACCGTGCCGATCTGCGCCTTGCTCGTGTCTGGGGCTCAGTGGCTTCTGTGTGGTACACGGAGGATCAGCAGGGGTCCGAGGTCTCTCCGCGGGGTCGCTTGTGTGCCTTCGTTGGTATCTCCTCGCGGTCAAAGGCCTGGCGTTTTTGGGACCCCGTCCGTCGTCGCATTGTTGAGTCTGGTGACACTCTCTTCTTTGAGTCTCTCACCTACCGCGATGTGACATTGATTGTGTCGATGTCTGTCACACACGTTCCTACGTGTGAGGTTTCTCGACGGATGGGGGAGTCTGAGCCTACGAGCACCTCTCGTCCGGCTGATGTGTCTGTTTGAGCCCCCTCCACTTCTCGGTCTCCGGCTCTTAATGATCCGATGATCAACGCTGTCGGCCCAGAGACCTCTCCCGTCACGCCTGTCTCATCTCCTACACCCTCGCGCCCCACAGACACCCATGATGATGTCCCTCTGTCCACTGGTACTCTTGTCTCTATGGGCGGTCCTGCTGCCACTCCCAGTTCTACGTCTCCCATCCGTTCACCAGCCTCTCTTCCCACTGCATCACTTGCCCCAGTGCCTCAGTCCTCACCGGATGTGGTTGTGCCTATCTCTGAGCCTGCGGTCAGCCCTTCGAGCCCAGGCTACTTGTGTGAGCCCGGTGGTTGTCTTCGACCGTTGGGCTCCGGAGCCCCACGAGTGTCAAGTCCCGCACCCAGGCGCTCCACTCGCAGCGTTACGAGTGGCGATCCCGGCACAAAGGCCCTCAGCTTGAGTGTCCGTACAGATCACACAGAGGTACATCCAGCGTGTCCTATAGGGCACGATCTCGTCACTCACGAGTTTCGTACCGCTTGTGATGTAGTAGCTGACCTTGTAGCCCAGTTCTGAGGCGTGTGCACTCGCCACTCAGAGCTCTCCCTCGTTGGCACCTGATCCGGGCACACTGAGGGACGCCCTCTCATCAAAGGATGCCGACGCCTGGCGTGCCGCCTACGAGGATGAGTTTCATGCCATCCGAGAGCACGGAGTTTACGAGCTAGTCGACTTTCCACCTGGGAGGAAGGCGATTCAGGTCAAGTGGGTCTTTTGCAAGAAGGTGAAGCCGGATGGCTCACTGGAACGCCACAAGGCTCACTTGGTCGTCAAGGGGTACTCTCAGATCAAGGGCATTGATTACACTGACACCTTTGCCCTTGTCGGCCGCATGACCTCAGCTCGCGCTCTGTTTGGTGTGGTGGCTCAGCATGACTGGGAACTGCATCAGATGGATGTGAACAATGTGTTCCTCCATGGCTCTCTGGATGAGGAGATTTACGTGGCCCAGCCACCAGGCTTTGAGGACGGTGACAAGGTCTGGCGCTTGCGCAAGTCCTTGTACGGACTCAAACAGTCTCCTTGGTGCTGGAACCGGGAGATTACAGGCACTCTGACTCGTGCAGGATATGTACAGAGCGAGGAAGATCCCTCTCTTTTCATCCGACAGGCGCCTGAGCGGTTCACTGCCATCCTGGTCTATGTGGACGACCTCCTGATCGCGTCTCCCTCCATGGAGGCCGTGAAGGAGGCCAAGACGATCCTCCAGACTGCCTATAGGATGAAGGACCTTGGTCCTGCAGGGGTGTTTCTTGGCATGGAGATTGTACGAGACTGCATACGTCGGACTCTTCTGTGGCATCAGGCCCAATACGCACGCGTTGTGGGGGAGCGCTTCAGTGACCTCCTTGGCGTAGTGCCAACGACCTCTACACCTCTCACACCTGACGGACAGGACGCCCTGAAGGTGGGTGATCCCACACAACTGGGGGAGACAATGGATGTGACACTGTACCTCCGCCTCATCGGATCTTTGATGTACCTGGCCACTACCACACGTCTCGACATCGCCTTTGCCGTCAACCTCCTCGCACAAATTTCGTAGGCTCCACGTGCTAGAGCCCTTCATGCAACTGTGCGAGTGGTGCGGTACATGGTTTCCACGCCGTACCTCGGACTCTGCTTTCGTCGGCAGTGTTTGGTGGTTCTTGACGGCTACACCGACAGCGACTGGGCCTGGAGCCTGGATGGACGCAGTCGCACCGGCTACGTGTTTCTGCTCGGTGGTACCGCTGTGTCCTGGCGTAGTGGGAAGTAGGGCTGCATCGCATGTAGCTCGTCGGAGGCAGAGTATGTTGCTCTAGGTGTAGGGGCTGCTGAGGCAGTGTGGCTGCAACGCCTGTTCCTTGAGTTGGGTCAGTCGGCGCTCGCCATTGTGCTTCGTTGTGACAACCAGAGTGCTCTTGCCATTCCGGAGAACTCTAGTGTCTTTCAAGCTCGCACAAAGCACATTGCGGTTGAGCATCACTTCGTGTGTGATCTGGTGGAGCGACACGTGATCTCCGTCATATGGGTCGGTACTGACATGCAGCGTGCTGACTTCTTGACGAAGGCACTGGCGCGCGGGAAGTTTCTAGTGGCCATTCGTTCCATTGGGCTTCGCCCCTTGCCTGAGAGTGGTTGAGTACGGGATGTGTCTGTGTCTGTGTCACGACTGTTTTTGCACTCGTTGTTGCACTCGTTTCAGTGCTGCACGTGTATGGACATGCGTACCATCGGGTCATGGGGGAGTGTTGTGATTTGTGACGTTCCTGTTCCTGTTCAGTTAACTGTGACCACTCGGCCGTGTCCATGCTCGTGCAGATCCCTGATGCGGACCCAGGTGGCACCGAGGGGTCGTCTGGTGGTGGACTACGTGCTCGAAGCTGATCGACGGTCGCCCCACAGTCCTGGATGCTGTCTGGGATCTTCTACAGTTTTTCTGCAGCTTGTAGGATTTTATCGGTGGACTGGCCGTGGGCCCGATTTGTATGTCCTTGCATTGTGTGTCCACCGTTTGTTGCCGGATGAATGCATGTGACCAGTTGTAGCGTCCGGCTTGAGATTCTGCACGTGTAGGTTCAGACAGCGTAGCGTTCTGACTTCTCTACGCTGAGTTACAGCCAAAACAGTGGTTTTGGGGCCGGTTTTACGACAGACCTTGCACTGCCGCGTGCGACAGCCGCCGTGCGCCGCGGCAGGTACTTATGCCATGGACCTGTCATTTGTCATTTCTCTCTGAAAATGTTATTGAAGCATTCTGACACTTTGCCTTGTGTCCCCTAGTCATACCCTTGCTGCTCTGTGCACGACTTGTGACTGTCGTCATCGTCTGACCAGGCACTGATGCCTAGTCAGCGGCAACATCGCTAGGAAGCTTCCACGCATTTACTTGGGGGGGGGGTTGCGAGATGCGGCGCACGCGAATGCACAAGTTTTGGAGATTGCACTTGCGAACTCCAAAAATCGCGAGAGGGTTCCTTTTGATATCGCCGAGGCCAGTGTCAGCACAGTCCACTTCGCCCTCGAAGTCGACGAAGTCCGACTTCGAGGGCGTGTGTTTATAGTTGTCCTTTTTTTCCATTTTGCTCGCACAATGAAGAAACATAGGCACCGCTGCTATTTTGTTTTCGACTATGGACTCCGCTGTCTTTCCGTTTTCTACTATGGACGCCGCAGTCTTTCCATTTTCGACTATGGACACCACTGATCTATCAAGCGAAACGATTGTTGGTTTTTTTTCGCATCTCTCATTGTGCTCTGTTGTGTCCTCCCGGCTTGTGTACATCGGCGTGCAGATGACTGACGGCGAGACTCGACGCTGATGGAGTGTCGTCCGGTGGAGCCGACGCACGCTGAGGTCTTCTCGCAGTTCGCTGGAGCCTCCTCTCTCCGGCGACGCGCTCAGCTCCATCGGCAGGCCTCCTCGGCGGTCGTGCTGCGGGCGGTCATTGACACCGCAGTTGCTGCTTGCATGCGTCCAGCGCGTCCCATCGCGTCTGCATCGTCATGCACTGCCTAGGGTCCCAGTTGCATGTTGCATGGCCCTATTTGGCAGCATAAACCGTTATGGGCACTATCTGGGTTTAGGCTGCCATAACTCCTTGCTACTATTTTTCTAGCAGATTTTGACCGCACGGCTGCGTTCGCAGCGTCGGTATTATGGTACGGTCCAGTTTTCAGGCAAAACGGACGACGCCCGGGTTTTGGGCTGTCGGCTGCCTGGCAGGCCTCACCGAGAAAACCTGCCAGCCTGAACTGAGCTATTTTCTGATTGGCTGATGAACTGAGTAACAAGCTCTACAGAGCTGGGGGGGGCCTAGAACTTGGAGGGGTCTCCCATTGTTGTTCATTCTTCATTCCTAATCAGTCATTTTCAGTTTTCAGCTGCTTTCTGGCGCTAACTCTGGCGCGCGCGTTTCTGAGTAACAAAACCCAGAGCTTCCAGACTTAGACTCTACAGCAGCAGACTGAGAGGGCAGCTGACTTAAGCAACGAGCGTGGAAGCCCGCACGCTGCATCAACAACGCTGCTGCCCCAACATGCTGCATAGTTTCCTTTTTTGGTATCAGAGCCAGAGCGTAGCAGCAGCAGCAGAAGACTGGCGAACAGGTGCCAGACAACGCCGGCGGACCCCCATACGCGCCAGTGCAGGGGAAATGCTGCCGAAATTTTTTCGGCAGCACTGACCCCCACGCGTGACGCGAGGAGGTGAGCGGCAGGCAGCGTCTGACGTCTGTGGGCGACGACGCACGCGGCGACGCCACCCAGGTGCAGTGACTGGCACCACCAGTAGCAGCAGGCAGAAGCAGCAGCTCGCAACAGCACGCAGCAGCAGCAGCTCGCAGCAGCAGCAGCAGCCCGCAGCAGCAGCAGCAGCAGCGGCGTGCAGCAGCAACAGCTCGTAGCAGCAGCAGTAGCAGCCCGCAGCAGCAGCAGCTCGCAGCAGCAGCAGTAGCCGCAGCGTGCAGCAGCAGCAGCGTGTAGCAGCAGCAGCAGCAGCCCTCAGCAGCAACAGGCAGCAGCCGCAGCACGCAGCAGCTGCAACAGCGTGTAGCAGCAGCAGCGGGCTGCAGCAGCTACTGCAGCGAGCCGTAGCAGCCGCCAGCTGCAGCAGCAGCAGCAGCAGCGAGCAGCAGCTGCCAGCCGCGGCTGCTGCTGCCCGCTGCTCGCAGCGAGCGAGCAGCGAGCAGCAGCCCGCTACTGCCAGCGAGCAGCAGCTCGCTGCTGCTGTGCAAGCAGCAGCCCGCTGCTCGCAGCAGACAGCGGGTTGCTGCCCGCTGTGACAAGAAAAAAAAAAAGGCAACAAAAAATTCCCCCACCCCCGCAGCTCGCTGCAACAGCCTGCAGCTGCAGCGAGCAGCTGCTGCAGCACGCAGCAGCTGCAGCAGCATTCAGCTGCAGCAGTGAGCTGCAGCAGCTCGCTGCTGCAGCAGCAGCAGCCATAGCCACTGCTGCAGCTCGCAGCATGAGCAGCAGCAGCTGTAGCACCCGCAGCAGCAGCAGCAGCAGCAGCACACGGCTGCAGCAGCAGTAGCAGCAGCAGTAGTAGCAACAGCAGCAGCAGCTACAGCAGCAGTAGCAGCAGCAGCAGCAACACCAACAGCAGCAGCAGCACCAGCAGCAGCAGCAGCAACAGAAGTAGCAGTAGCAGCAGCAGCAGCAGTAGCTGCAGCAACATCAGCACCATCAGCAGCAGCGGCGGTCCCTACATTCGCCGCTGCTGACGTCAGCACCTCTCTGCTGACGTCACCGCTGACGTCACTGCTGACGTCACTGCTGACATCATCAACAAAAAAAAAGGGGAGGGTGAAAGGGGAAAAGGGGAAGGCTAGAGGAGTGGGTAGATTCCCCACTCCCCCAACTCCTAGCTGAAACAACAACACAAAGAAAAAAAAAAAAGAGAGGACACCAAGGCATGGCTGATAGTCCTGACGAGGGGGGGTCCTCCTCTGATGGGGGGACCCCTACCCCTCCTTTCTTGCAGCGATTGCTGCAGCACCAGCAACAGCAGCAGCACCCGCCGCCACTACAGCAGCAGCAGCCGCCGCCGCCGCACGACCAACAGCTGCCGCCGCCGCCGCAGCAGGACCAACCGACGCCGCCATTGCAGTAGCAGCAGCCACCGCCTCTGCAACAGCAGCTGCCGCCGCTGCAGCAGCAGCAGCCGCCGCCTCTACAACAGCAGCCACCACCGCCGCTGCAACAGCAGCCGCCGCCCATCCAGCAGCAGCCGCCGCCGCCCATCCAGCAGCAGCCGCCGCCGCTGCAACAGCAGCAGCCGCCGCCTCTACAGCAGCAGCCGCCACCGCTGCAGCAGCAGCAGCCGTCGCCCATACAGCAGCAGCCACCGCCCCTGCAGCAGCAGCAGCCGCCGCCCCTACAGCAGCAGCAGCAGCAGCAGCGGCTCACGGGTAACGTTGGCGGCACCCCTGACCCGCTTGCTGCTCTTCAGCAACAACTCGCCGCCTTGACCCAGCAGCTTGCGGCGCTGCAGCCAGTCGCCTCCCAAACCGCCACCAGCGCGCTGCCGTCCTTCATCCCTCCAGGTCACGCCAGCCGAGCTGTGTCTGCTGCCACGTACTACCTGGCACAACAGTAGACTCAGCGCCAGCGGCAGATAGTCACTTCCGTCCTTGGCCCCACTCCGGGTGCCGGACGCATGCAGAAGGACTTTGAGACGCCGCCGCCGCTGCTTCAGGCCGGCGAGCAGTTCCGAAGCTGGGAGCTTAGCTTCCGGATCTGGACGCAGGGTGAGGGCCTGTGGGCATACTACACCCTCCCTTAGGACTCCACCCAGGACGACCAGTTGTATGACGCTGGTCGCGTCGCCCGTGCTCTTGTCCCAGTCGCCCCTCCAGCTTCCCGCCTGGCCTTAGAACCTTTCCTCGGCGACGTCACGGCTGGCGCCATCCCAGACCCTGCAGCCGCCTGGCACGTCCTCACCAGGCCCCATCGCCTGTCCAGCGACGCTGAGATCAGCCGTCTGCTCCGGGAGTTCAACTCCCTGCACATGGGGGAGACCGAGACGGTCACTGCCTACTGGCAGCGGGCGGAGGACATCCTCCTTCGTCTCGGCACATCTGCTCCGCCCCCTCTGTCCGCGCTCCTCACCATAAAGCGTGGCGCCACTAGCGACTACGCAGACGTCTTCGTACACTACCCCCAGGACGTCCTCTCCACCATGGCGACCCAGGGCACCCTCATGCCCTGGGCATACGAGCTCTTCCTCCGCATTGAGGAAGCTCGCCAGGAGTCCCAGCTCCATCGTACGGAGGCGCTTGCATCCCCTGCCGTCGCCTCCCCTGCTGTCGCCTCCCCTGCCGTTGCCTCCGTGGCCGTCGTCTCCCCCGTCGCAGCAGCCTCATTGTCGTCGGGGAAGAAGAAGAAGAACCGGAAAAAGAAAGGCAAGGGTCAGCCGCAGCAGCAGCAGCAGCAGTCGTCGACCGGTTCCAGCGGTGGTGGCTCGGTCTGCCACAACTGTGGTCAGCCCGGGCACGGATGGTACACGTGCCCTCTCCCGACGGACGAGGCGCGCATCGTCGCTACCATGCGACGACAGCGGGAGCGCCGCCTCGCCTCTGCCGCCGTCGCCGCTGCTGGCCCGACCACATTGACCTCGTCCAGCGGCTCTGCCACTCCGGCAGCTCCGCCTATCCCGCAGACACCCGCGCCGCAGCAGTACTACCCGCAGCCGTCGGCGCCCCCGCTCCCTTCACCAGCGCAGCTCTCCTACTACCCGGGCTCCGGCGCCGTCACTCCGCACTCCGTCTACACTCCCGGGCCCTCCTCCCGTGAGCGTCAGCTGGAGCAGTTCATCGCCCACCAGCTCGGCCTGCCTCGCCCTCCTCCCCAGGGAAGTGCGAGTTGCATCACCTCCTGCTCTCCTGCCCAGCCCTGCATGACTGAGACTGAGCTGCGGTCATGTCCCGTTTCATCGTCTGTCTCATCGTCGCCCGTGGTTTCCTCCGTCCCTCTCCTTGATGATATTGCTTGGCTTGACGATTGGCAGTCCCGTTTCGCGCCTCCGTCCACCGCGTCTGCGTCCCTCGCCTGCTGCCATGTGACCATTAGCGATCTAGCGATTCCGGTCCAGGACCCTGCTGAGACCTAGATCATCGACTCCGGGGCCACGCATCACATGACGGCCTCTCGTGAGGCCTTCAGTATGCTCGGTCCCGTCGGCGATGTCTCGGGTATCCGGACGGGCTCCGGACAGGTGTTACCTGTCTGTGGTGTTGGCGTCGTTCGTTTTCGTGGTCCTGCCGGTGACGTCTTCCTAACCGATGTCCTCTTCGTCCCTGGTCTCGAGCTCAGCCTCCTGTCCGTGACTGCCTTTGACCACATGAGCATGGATTTCGTGGACTCGCGTGGTGTTGGCACTGTGTCGTTGCGTCCGTCTGGTCTTGTCGTCCTGCACGCCACCGCCCGTGGCAACCTGTGGCATGTTCCTCGTCTCTCCTCTTCTTCTCCCGTCTCCCCCTCGTCGGCCGCCACAGGCCATGTGCTCGTCACTAGCACGCTTTCTCCTCAGCACACCCGCCTCTTGCACCGCCGCCTCTGCCACGTCCACTCTGCCGCTGTGGACAGCATGCTTCGCACCTAGCCTGCCTCAGGCCTTGACCCAGAGACTTTCCCTCTTCCGTGCCCCACGGAGTGCATTGATTGCGCTCAAGGGAAGATGCACCGGTCCACGTACCCCTTGTCTGCCTCCCGTGCATCCGCCCCTCT
>SZWC01006792.1:108931-125819 GCA_023375785.1 Penium margaritaceum | reverse complement strand
CTTCCGTTCACAAAAACAGATGGAGGCAATCGATGGAGGCAACATAGCTCATGAAGTATTGCAAAAGAAAGCATTCACATTTTTATTTCGTGTGTTGGCGTCCAAGTCTTTATGGCCTCGACACGGCCAACTTGCAACGCTGGCATTTGCAAATGTTGGCGACTAGATCGGGAGTTCAAACTGTTGGTGTGGTGATCCTGATGCTTCTCTTGTTCTATGTGGGGTACCCATCCTATTCACGACCCTTGGCCAAATGCGAAGAAGCCCTGGAGCCTCAACACCCTACTCTAGGCCTCCCCAGAGAAGAGGCGGAGAGACTTCCTAGCGACACAACCGCCTATTGGACGTCAGTGTCCGGCCAGATGGCGACAACAGTCACGGGTCGTACACATGACGACAAGGGTCAGGCTAGGGGACACAAGTAAGAGAGTTCCGATGCTTCAATAGTATTTGCAGAGAGAGGTAACAAATGACATGTCCACAACATAAATACCTGTCGAGGCACACAGCGGGTGTCGCACGCGGCAGTGCAAGATCTGTCCTAAGACTGGCCCAAAACACTATTTTGACAGTAACTATGCGCAGACAAATCAAAGTGCTACGCCGTCTGAACCTAAACGTGCAAGATCTCAAGCTGGACGCTATGACTTGTCACATGCATGCATCCGGCATCCAACAGTAGACACACAATACAGAACATGCAAATCGGGCCCACAGCCAGTCCACCGATAAAATCCTACAAGGTGCAGAAAAACTGCAAAAGTTCCGAGATAGCATTCAAGATGCTAGAGCAGTCGTCGGTGAGCTCCGAGTAGGTAGTCCACCACCTGACTGTCCTGATGTGAGTTGTTATCGTCTGTTTGTACAACTTACTGTGACCACTCGGCCGTGTCCATGCTCGTGCAGATCCCTGATGTAGGCCCAGCTGGCACTGGAGCACCGACGGGTGGTGGCTCCATCCACCAGCAGCTGCCAGACGGCTGCCACGATGTCCTGGGTGCTTGCTGGGGTGGTCTGCAATTTCTTCAGTAGACGCTAGAGTTTTCTTGGTGGACTGGCTCTCGGGCCCGATTTCTATGCTTTGCATTGTCTGTCCACCGATCGATGCTGGACTTGTGCGAGTGACTAGTCGTAGCATCCTGCTCAAGATTCTGCATCTCTAGGTTGAGACGGTGTTGCGTTTGGATGCTTGTGCGCAGAGTTACGGCCAAAATAGTGGTTTTGAGCCGGTTTTAGGACAAACTGACACTGCCGTGTGCATCACCCGCTGTGTGCCGCGGAATGTATTCATGTTGTGTGCTTGTCAAATCTGATTTCTCTCTACATCACTAAGCTGTTGGAGCTTATGAAACTTTGCGCGTCTTCCTAGCCTGATCCTTGCTCTTTCTTGCATGTGCTTGCTTGTCAGTGCGCCAGCTGACTCGACAGTGTCACCACGTCGGCAGTAGCAAGGTTAGGAAGCTTCCTAGCAATTTATCATGGTATCAGAGCAGCGAGACCCCTCTCGCTGAGCTGCGCCGCAGATTCGTAGCACCGCCAGCACCAATGAGAGTCACAGTCGCCGCCACGTCGTGGGACCCGTTGTAACCGACGTTAGAAGCAGTGACAACACCACGCAATCGCAACACCGTAACAAGAGGAGCTACCGCATTGACGAGCTCTGGCAGCCACGCCGGTCAGCAGCAGCACCGGGTGGAAGCAGTAGTCGTGTCTAGCTGCCAGCCTGTACAAAAAAAGAGAAGCAGCTCGCAGCAGCAGCTTGCAGCGGCCGCTACGAGCAGTGGCAACGAGCAGCGGCGACTGCAACTTGTAGCAACGAGTGCCAACAGCAGCGCACTAGAAACAAGGAAAGTGGGAGCAGCGCAGCAGCAACATTGCAGCTGCTGCAATGATAGCAACAACAGCGCCAGCGGCAGGACTTCAGCGGTGGCAAGGGCTACAACAGCGCAACAGCAGTTGCGGTGGACGCAGGAGCATCAGACCCGCCGCAGCAGCAGCGGTGGGCTTGCGCGGCACTGCTCTCGCACAGTAGTGCTGCGCAGCGGTGCTGCACAACTGCGCAGAAACTACGCAGCACTGTGTAGGCCTGTGTGATACTACGCAGGCCAATGCAGCCCCTACGCAGCCTTTACGCATTCGCGAGCAGGGGGCGACGAGGTCACCCCCCATCGGTCACGCGGAGTTCGCGTGACCTCCCAAAAAAAAAAGGCCGGCATAAAATACGCCAGCGTCAAAACGCTAGCGTAGAAAACACTGACGTCATCATCGACTCTGCTGACATCAGCAATTTCGGGGTCAAAACGTCACTTTTTAATGCTTTAACTCGTCAAGAAACATTGTGTGTTTCTTGTTCGAAGCATTTTTTACGTCCGGCCACATACAAAGCATTGTGATGGCGCCGGTCCGTGACAAGGGCAAAGGGCTAGTTGACCCCTCATCTTCCTCCTCTTCAGGCGTTATGAGTCTACGGTCATAGTCCCTCGCGATCGACGAGCTTCGTCTATCGCAAGACGAGATGCGCTCGCAGCAGCAGCAGCAGTCCGATGCATTGCAGGAGATCACGGAGTTACTGCAGGGGCGTTCGGGGGCCTCACAGCAGCTACATGGAGGATTTATTGGAGCTTCGCCATTTGCTCAGCAGTCTACACCCTAGAGAGGTTGACACTTGGGATGAGGAGGTGATAAAGGATGACTCACGTGAGCACGAGTTTCGTGTGCTTGAGGAGCGCATCCGTGAGTGACGACTGGGGGTTGTAGCCTCTCACTCCGCCACCTTCTCGCCGTCAAGATCAGCCACGTCATTCAGCAACGTTCACTTTTGGTGGCGTTTCCCTCACTGGTGGGCTCCCTATACCCCGTCCACCGTCTCCCGAGCCTGAGGTCGCCCTCCCCACGGATCGGCGACCGAAGGACTTTGAGTCACCTCCAACCCGTTAGGACAGCGACGAGGGCTTAGATTGATGGGAGACCTTATTTCAGGTGTGGATCGATTCTGAGGGTGTCTGGCCCCATTACCACAGCCAGTACCAGACCCGCAATGCTCACCAGGTCGTGACAGCAGCGAGAGCGATGCTCGGTCTCCTTTACGCCATGCCGCGGGAGACTGTGGTCGACTTCCGACCCTTCAAAGGTGAGATAGGGACCGGGACTGGAGCAAATCCGGGTCAGGGCTGGGAGCTAGTCTGACACTTCTCGCTGCGGAGACCCATGCCATGAGGGCTGTCCGACTACGTTAGTTTCACTCCCTCCGTCAAGGTCCCACGGAGCTTGCAGCTGACTACTAGAGGCACGCGATGCGCCTTTGCACGCGCCTTGGGACCGGTGGCGTGAAGCAGTTGGGGGCACTCGACACCATCATGATTGGGGCGCATTTGGACCACGTGAAGCTGTTTTTGTGCTTTGACTATGTGGCTCTCTCTCAGTTGTCAGAGTCACTACATCTGCTTCCTTGGGCCCATTGCTACATCATCCAGGCCACATCGGCTCATGAGGATGCCACGGCCCATTAGCAGAATTCACTTCTTACAACAGTAACTGCAACCCCTCCTACGCCTCTGTCTCAGCTCACCAGTCCCACCTCCACCGCTTCTTCCTCCTCCTCCTCCTCTACCCGGAGCGGCCACACTCAGGCGTTGTAGCGGCCGAACTGGGGAAGAAGGGGGAAAAAACGACGTGGGAAGGGACAGCAGCAGCAGCAAGAGCAATAGCAGCCGACGAGTAGTGGCTGTGGACGTTCTGTCCACTGCTACAACTATGGAGGTGCTCGCCACTACACGGAGTGTAAGCAGCCCCTTGACTAGACTCGGATCATGCGCGGCCTTCAGGCGACACACACGTAGCGGATTTCCTCAAGTGACACACGGACCTGGCGCGCTGTGACCACGATTGTAGTAGACGCATCTGCTTCACTAGGCGGCAACGGTGATGTGGACCCTTGGGATTGCACAATCGCAGAGCTTCGTGAGCTATTGGCATTTCGTACTCACGGAGGTACGAGTGTGTTTTCATAGCCGAGTGGTCCCAAGATTGCTTGTCTTACTGCGTCTGTTTCTCGTGATGATGCCTATGATGGGGCTTAGTTGGCTTGCGTTGAGGATGGACCTGACAGTACCGAATGGCTTGACGAGTCACAGATCCGTGCTGTTCGTTGTTGTCCTGAGTCGTCTGCTGAGCTTCCAGCAGAGGTAGAGTGTTCTGTGGCATATTGCTCAGTGTCGACAATTGGTCGTGAGCCGAGTGGCACACGGATTATTGACTTTGGTGCCACCCATCACATAACCTGTTGTCGTAGTGACTTTGTTGTGCTCGGTCCCGTTGCGTCCATTCGGTCCGTTCGCACAGGGTCTGGTCAGTCGTTGCCCGTACAGGGAGAAGGGGTTGTGCAGATTGATGGTCCGTCTGGCCCCTTGTACATTTCTGATGTGCTCTTTGTCCCTACTCTTGAGCTCAGCCTGCTCTCAATTTGTGCATGCACCAGGATGGGGCTCACTATTGAGCACTCTGCTGACTCTGCCACAGTGAGTGCTCTTGACACACGCACCATTGTGCTTTGTGCCTCTGTTGTTGATAAGCTGTATCGTGTGTCTTGTTGCATTCCCTCTGTTTCTTCTCCCCCTCTCTCTTCTGCGCGTATGTTTGTCAGTGATGTTCTCTCCCCTGAGCACCAGCGCTTGTTGCATTGTTGCCTTTACCATGTGAGCTCGAACACTATGTCCAAGCTCATTCGAACTCAGCCAACCCTCGGTCTTGACACAACTTTTTTTGAGAAGCCTCACAAGACCGAATGTCGTTTTTGCGCCCAGGGTAAGATGCATCGCTGCTCTTGCCCTGACTCCTCCCGGGCTCGGCGCCCACTAGATTTGGTACACTTGGACCTTCTCGGTCCTCTCCCAATCGAGTTCCTCTCTGATCGGGCTCGATATGTTCTCACCTTGACGGATGACTTCACCCGGATGCGGTGGGTCTACAGCCTTCACCACAAGAGCGATGCCGCGTTGGCAATCCGCCTGTGGCTTGTGATGGCTGAGCGTCAGTCTCGTCACACCTCGCACACGTTCCGCTCGAATCGTGGTGGCGAGTTCTTAGGCGAGATGGATGCCTACTTTGCCAAGCACGGTATCTTTCACCAGCTTTCTGCCCCTGCTATACCACAGCAGAATGGTGTGTCTTAGCGTTGGAACCACGCCATGGAGGATGCAATTTGCGTCATGCGGTCTGAGTGCGGTCTTCCGGAGCCCTTTGCCTTTGAGGACTTCTCCTAAATGACGTGGATCTGGAGCCGCTTTCCGCATGGTCGACTTCCAGACCATGTCATGACGTACGAGTTGTGGTTCGGCCATCATGCTGATCTCCGTCTCGCCCGCGTTTTTGGGGGTCCCTTGCTGGTGTCTGATACACCGAGGACTAGCGGGGGTCCAAGGTCTCACCTCAGGGACGCATGTGTACCTTCCTTGGCATCTCCTTGCACTCAAAGGCCTGGCGCTTTTGGGGCCCTGTTCGCCATCGCATTGTTGAGTCTCAAGATGCTCTCTTCTTTGAGGCTCTCACCTACCGCGACTTGTCCAACATTTTGTCGCTGGCCGCCGACCACGTTCCTACTTGTGTGGCCTCCCGGTGGATGGGGGAGTCTAGTCCTACAGATGGGTCCTTCCGGGCCTCCTCACCTGTGGTTTGGTCTTCGGCTGATGACGATTCGGCCATCGTGGTTATGGGTCTAGTAGCCTCATCAGTTCTCTCTGGCACACCTGGTCCCGTGCCGGTGTCAGACCCTTCTAGCACACCTGATCCCATGTCGATGTCGGTCCCCTCTGACACACCTGATCCCGTGCCGGTTGTAGACCCTTGTGGCACACCTGATAGCGTGCCGGTGTCGGACCCCTCCGGCACAACCAGTCCCGTGCAAGTGTAGGATCCCTTTGCCACACCTGATCCCGTACGAGCGTCAGTACCCTCTGGCACACCTGATACCGTGCTAGTGTCAGTTCCCTCTGTCACACCCACTCCCGTGCATGCACCTATGTCCCCTACGGCTCGGGCTCAGCAGCCTTCCTCACAGCCTAAGGTGAGCGCCCCATCATTGGGCTACTCTTGTGAGCCCGGTGGTCGTCTTCGACCATTGGCCTCTAGGGCTCAACGGACTGTTGACTCAGCGCCCAGGCGTCCGATTCGTAGTTTTCAGAGTGGCGAGCCTGGCACGAAGGCACTTTTCTTGAGTGTCCACGCACATTACATTGAGGTGCATCCAGCATGTCTTGTCCTCCATGAGTTGGTCTCACGAGAGTTCTTGGTCGCTTGCGATGCCGCAAAGGACCTTGTCGTGGTCCGATCGAGTCTGGAGGCTTGTGTCTTAGCCACCCGGAGCACTCCCTCGACGACGCTTGCTCCAGGCACGTTGAAGGAGACACTTGTAGCTCACGATGGAGACTTGTGGCGTGTTGCTTGTGAGGATGAGCTGAGAGCCATCCGTCTGGGCGGAGGATGAGCTGAGAGCACGGTGTGTATGAGCTTGTCGACCTCCCGCCTGGGCGGAAGGCTGTATAGGCATAGTGGGTCTTTCGCAAGAAAGTAAAGCCTGATGGCACACTGGATCACTACAAGGCTCGCTTGAAGGCCAAGGGGTTCTCGTAGGTTGAGGGACTAGATTTCACTGACACCTTTGCACATGTTGGCCGCATGACCATCGCTCACACTCTGTTTGGGGTTGTTGCTCACCACCACTGGGAGCTACACCAGATGGACATGAACAACGCATTCCTCCATGGCACCTTAGAGGAGGAGATCTACATGGTCCAAGCCACCTTCATTCAAGGTTGGTGACAATGTCTGGCGCTTGCGCAAGTCCTTGTACGACCAAAAACAGTCACCCAGGTGCTGGAACTTGGAGATCACCGGCACACTGACACGTGTTGGTTACGTGCAGAGTGACGCTGACCCGTCCCTCTCTCGTAGACGGACTACTAAGAGCTTCACCACCATCCTGGTCTACGCGGACAACCTCTTGATTGCGTCTCCTTCTATAGAGGACGTGAAGGAGGCCAAGGCAGTTCTCTAGGCTACCTATAGGATGAAGGACCTTGGCCCTACAGTTGTGTTCCTTGGGGTGGAGATCGTGCGTGATCATCAGCAAAGGACACTCTTGTTGCATGAGGCACGTTACACTCGCATTATGGGGGAGCGATTTGCTGACCTCCTGGGTGCAGTTCCTACAACTCCACTTCCACCACACTTGACGGGCTCTGAAGGTGGATGATCCCACAGACCCGAAGGAGACAGTGGACGTGACCCTGCACTTGCACCTGATTGGCTCTTTGTTGTACTTGGCCACTACCACACGACCCGACATTGCCTTCGCTATCAACCTCTTCGCACAATTTTCACAGTGTCCTCGGGCAAGAGCCCTTCATGCGGCTGTGCAAATGGTGCGGTACGTGGTGTCCATATCGTATCTCAGATTCTACTGTCGACGGTAGTGTTCGGTTGTAGTCGACGGCTACACAGATAGTGACTGGGTGTGGAGTCCTGATGGGCGCAGTTGGACAGGCGATGTGTTCTTGCTTGGTGGAACCGCAATGACGTGGCGTAGTGGCAAGCAAGGTTGTATTGCACGTGGCTCATCAGAGGTTGAGTATGTTACTGTGGGAGCTGGGGCTACTGAGGCGCTGTGACTGCAACGTCTATTTCGTGAGTTGCGTCAGTCTGTGCCTTGCATCGTTTTGCGTTGTGACAAGCAAAGTGCTCTTGCCATTGTAGAGATCTCTGGTGAGTTTCATGCACGCACGAAACACATTGTTGTTGAGCATTAATTTGTGCGTGATCTTGTGGAGCGACAGGTGATCTCCGTCATCTGGGTCGGCACGGACATGCACCGGGCTGACTTCTTGACCAAGGCACGTGCGCGTGGAAAGTTCATGGTGGCCATTGGTCTTATCGGGCTACGCCCCTTGCCTGAGAGTGGCTGAGAGTGGGGTGTGTGAGCATGGACTGTTGAGCATCTTGTTGCGCACCTGTGTCAGTTCTGCACATGTATGGACATGCGTACCATCGGGTCATGGGGGAGTGTTGTGATGTGAGTTGTTACCGCGTTACCGTCTGTTTGTATAGCTTACTGTAACCACTCGGCCGTGTCCATGCTTGTGCAGATCCCTGATGCGGGCCCAAATGGCACCAGAGCACCAACGGGTGGTAGGAGCAGCCAGATAGTTGCCACGACGTCTCGGGCGCTTGCGGAGGTGCTCTCCTCTTTTTCTGCAGACGTTAGATTTTTCTCTGTGGATTGGCTCTCGGGCCTGATTTGCATGTTTTGCATTGTCTGTCCACCGATCGATGTCGGTCTTGTGCGTGTGACCAGTGGTAGCGTCTGGCTCAAGTTTATGCATGTCTAGGTTTGGACGGTGTTGCGTTTGGATGCTTGTGCGCAGAATTATAGCCAAAATAGTGGATTTCTGCCAGTTTTATGACAAACTGACACTGCCGCGTGTGTCACCCGTTGTGTGCCGCGACAGGTATCTATGTTGTGTTCTTGTCAGTTGTCATTTCTCTCTACATTACAAAACTATTGGAGCTTATGAGACTTTGCGCGTCTCCCTAGCCTGATCCTTGCTGTTTCTTGTACCTGCTTGCTTGCTAGTGCGCGAGTTGATTGGACAGTGTCGCCAAGTCAGCAACAGCAAGGTTAGGAAGCTTCCTAGAAACTTCTCACTGACAACGCGCTAGTGCCTCCCAGATCTGGATTCTGCATCTGCATGGGCACGGACACAACCGAGTGGTCATAGTAAATTGTACAGCTTGACGTGAACGTCACAAACCACAACACACCCCCATGACCCGATGGTACGCATGTCCGTACTCGTGTGCAACGAGTGCAAAGACAGACATAACACAAGCACACCCTACACTCAACCACTCTCAGGCAAGGGGCAAAGCCCGACAGAACAAATGGCCACTAGAACTTTCCCGGAGCTAGTGCCATCATCAAGATATCAAGACGATGCATGTAAGTGCCGACCCATATGACGGAGATCACGTGTTGCTCCACCAGATCACGCACAAAATGGTGCTCAATCGCAATGTTCTTTGTGCTAGCATGAAAGACAGCAGAGTTCTCTGCAATGACAAGAGTGCTCTGGTTGTCGCAGTGAAGAACAATGGTGGGCACTGACTGACCCAACTCAAGGAATAGGCGCTGTAGCTAGACTTCCTCAGCACCCCTTGCACCCAGAGTAACGTACTCTGCCTCCAACGAGCTATGTGCAATGTAGCCCTGCTTCGCGCTGCACCAGGACACAATGGTACCACCAAGTAGGAACACGTAGCCGGTGCGATTGCGTCCGTCTCGACTCCAGACCCAGTCGCTATCGGTGTAGCCGTCAAGAACCACCAAACACTGCCGGCGAAAGTGAAGTCTGACGTACGATGTGGAGACCTTGTACCGCACCACTCGTACTGCCACATGAAGGGCTCTAGCTCCTGGAGCTTGCGAGAACTCTGCAAGGAGATTGACAGGAAAGGCAATGTCGGGGCGTGTGGTAGTGGCCAGGTAAATGAGACATCCGATAAGACAGAGGTACAAGGTCATGCCCATTGTGTCCCCCAACTGTTTTGGGTTGTCCACCTTTAGGACATCTTGTCTGTCAGGTGTGAGAGGTGTGGAGGATGTGGGCGTTGCGCCAAGGAGATCAGTGAAACTCTCCCCTATAATACGTCCGTATCGGGCCTGATGCAGTAGGGGTGTCTAACGTCTACTGTCTTGCATGATCTCCATGCCAAGAAACACTACTACAAGACCAAGGTCCTTTATCCTATAGGCAGTATGGAGGACTGCCTTGGCCTCCTTCACGGCCTCCATAGAGGGATACACGATGAGGAGGTCATCCACATGGACTAAGATGGCAGTGAACCGCTCAGGTGACTGTCAGATAAAAAGAGAGGGATCTACCTCGCTCTGTACATATCCCGTGCAAGTCAGGGTACCTGTGTTCTCCTAGTTCCAGCATCGAGGAGACTACATGAGGACGTACAAGGACTTGCACAAGTGCGAGAACTTGTCACCGTCCTCGAAGCTTGGTGGCTGGGCCACGTAGATTCCCTCATCCAGAGAGCCATTGAGGAATGCATTGTTCATATCCATCTATTGTGGTTCCCAGTCATGCTCAGCCACCACACCAAACAGAGCATGAGGTGAGTGTAATCCCTTGATGATTACAAGGGATTACACTCCCTTGTAATCCCTTGTAAGGGAAGTGGCGTTTCAGTGAGCTATCTGGCTTCACTTTCTTTCAAAAGACCCACTTAACCTGAATAGCCTTCGTCCTGGGTGGAAGGTAGACTAGCTCATAAACTTCATGCTCTTGAAAGGCACGAAGCTCATCCTCGCAGGCAGCACACCAGCCGTCTGTATCCCTTGATGAGAGAACTTCCCTCGGTGTGCCGGGATCAGGCGTCATCGAGGGGGAGCTCTGAGTGGCAAGTGCACACGCTCAAGCGGTGGGCCTGACGACCACAAGATCAGCTGCTGCATCACAAGAGATGCGAAACTCTTGAGTGACCAGATCGTGCCCGATAGGGCACGTTGGATGCACCTCTATGTGATATGTGCGAACACTAAGGCCTAGGGCCTTCGTGCCGGGGTCACCACTCAAAACATTACGAGTGGAGCGCCTAGGTGCGCGACCTGACACTCGCTGGAATCTAGAGACCAATGGTCAAAGACAACCACCGGGCTCACGTGAGTATCCTAGGATCATAGAGCTCACCTTAGGCTCAGAGACGGGCATGACCACAGCTGGTGATGATTGAGACAAAGGAGCATGTGATGTAGTGTGAGAGATGCTTGTGAAGTGGCAGGGGACGGAGGGCTGGGTGTGACCGAGGGAGCAAGAGCAGGAGTAGAGGCGAGCTC
Source organism: Penium margaritaceum (assembly GCA_023375785.1). Classification (NCBI taxonomy): domain Eukaryota; kingdom Viridiplantae; phylum Streptophyta; class Zygnematophyceae; order Desmidiales; family Peniaceae; genus Penium; species Penium margaritaceum. Next base: position 114,922 of record SZWC01006792.1, on the reverse strand, counting down.
ACGCACGGAGGTAGGAGTGCTGGTGGGGATGGGTATAGAATCATGAGTGTCTGTGGGGTACAAGGGAACATGGATAGAAGAGAGGTCTGTGGACTGACAGCTATGATCGTTGGGTCATCAAGGGCCGGAGACCGAGAAGGGGAGGGGGCTCGAACAGACACATCTACCGGACAAGAGATGCTTGTAGGCACAGACTCCACCATCCGTTGAGAAGCCACACACGTAGGAATGTGCATGACAGCCATCGACATGATGGTGGTTAGGTCACGGAAGGTAAGAGAATCGAAGAAAAGCGCTTTGGGAGACACAACAATGAGATGACGAGCGGGGTTCCAAAAGCGCCAGGCCTTCGACCGTGGAGAGATATCCAAAAAGGCACACATGCGACCCCGCGGGGAGATCTTGTACCCCTGTTGGTCCTTGGTGTACCACATACAAGTCACGGAGCCCCAGACACGAGTGAGACAAAGATCGACACGCTGGCCAAACCACAGCTCATATGATGTAACGTGGTCCGGAAGGGGACCACGCAGGAGGTAGTTCTAGACCCACGTCATGTACGCAAATTCTTCAAACATGAAGGAATTAGGTAGACTGCACTCGGACCGCATAGCACAACCACATCCTCCATGGTGCGGTTCTAACGTTTAGAGACACTGTTCTGTTGAGGTGTAGCAAGAGCGGAGACCTGGTGGAAAACACCGTACTCGGTAAAGAAACTATCCATCTCGCCAAGAAACTTGCCACCAAGATCTGAGCGGAACGTGTGTTTCATGTGGCGGGCTTGATGCTCAACTATCATTAGCCAGATGAAAACCTTGAAAGCGACGTCGCTCTTCTGGTGCAGGCTACACACACCCCGCATCCGGGTGAAGTCGACGATCAGGGTCAGGATGTATCGGCCCCGATCGGTCAAAGAATCAATGGGGAGAGGACCCAGAAGGTCCGAATGGACCAACTCGAGGGGGCGAAGTACTCGAGAGCGGGAGTCAGGGAACGATGCATGTTATTCTCAGCGCAAAAATTCAGTTGGTCTTGGGCAGCCTCACGAAAGAGGCCGCGGCAAGACCGAGTACCGGCTGTGTCCGAATGAGCTTGGATACAATATCTGAGCCCACGTGACACAGGCGGCGATGCAGCAATTGTTGGTGCTCAATAGAGAGAATACCAGTGAAAAACACATGAGCGAAATGGGAAGGAGAGCAAGGAGAGGTAGAAGTCCAAGGAACGTGATACAAATCATCCACAACATAGGTACGGAGAACAACGGCTCAAGTATCAACAATACTCACAGTCGTAGAGTCTACAGTGTGCTCCAAAGAGAGTCCCATCAGAATGCAGACACGAACAGAAAGCAGGCTAAGCTCAATATCAGGTGTAAAAAGCACCTCGGAGAGATACAAGGCACCAAATGGACCATCAAAGCACACAACTCCAACACCCTTGGACCGGTAGTTAGCAACCAGAGACATTGCGAATGGAGCAAACAAATGCATCAAGACCGAGAACAACAAAATCACTACAACGACATGTCATGTTGTGAGTGGCATCAAAAACGATGATCCACGTGCCATAGGCATCATGACTGGAGGATGTCATTGTGCAGCAGGCAATAGAAAACTCGGCCTCAGACGGACGCTGAGCAATAAGCGAGGAGGAATGACAAAGGGCACGAAGGTGGGAGTCAGGAATCCAATACTTTTTTTCAGGTCCATCATCATCACATGCAAGCTGTGCCCCCCCTCCCACGCGAGTCATCACGAGCGACAAGAACAGACAAACAAACAGTCTGTGAGCCACCCAACTGTGAAAACACACTAGCTTGTCCCTGAAAGCAAAACGCCAAAAGGTGATGGACGTCAGCGATGGTACAGTCACATGGATCCGGATCACCACTGCTCACCGGTGGAGAGACTGGAACCACTCTACTGGGCGCGAGTGATTCACGCCCAGTAGAGCGGCTGATGGCACTTGGTGTAGCGATGAGCGCCTCCATAGTTGTAGCAGTGAACAGTACATCCACTACTACCGGCCGGTGGCTGCTGCTGCTGCGACTGCTGCTGGCCCAAACTACGCCTCTTCCTCACCTTCTTCCCCTGTGCAGCTGCTGCCACACCCTGCGTTTGAGTCAAGGAAATCGAGGTGAAAGGAGAGGATGAGGATGTGCCATAGGACGGAGGAGTGTGTTGCAAGAGGGGCGTCGGTGACAACGCGATGACCGCTACAACAAGGGGACTCTCCTGATGGGCCACTGCTGCCTCGCGGATGGAAGTCACCTAGAGAAAGAGCTGATGCGCCCAAGGAAGATACTGGAGGGAGATGGAGAAAGGCTCAAGAACGGTATCGCTGTACCCCAAGAAGATGTCCGCGTGCTCAAGGCAAACACTGAGAATGATCATGCGGAGCGTCCACAACTGTGTACCTCGTGAGATCCCAAGGCGCGTGTAGATGCGCATCGCCTGCCGCCAGTAATCGGCTGTAGGCTCGGCAGGTCCCTGATGGAGGGAGTGAAAGGCGCAAATGTGAGCCACATGGGTGGTATGTGTCTCTGCAGCAAGCAGAGACAAGGCCAGGTCCTAGCCCGATGTGGATAAGCACCTGTGCCTGAGCCGGCCTCTCCAAGGAAAGGGCGAAAGTCCATGAAAGTCTCGTGTGGCACGCCGTAAATGAGTCCCGGCATCGCCCTGGCCACTGTCAGCACCTGAGCGCAATCTGTAACCTGGAACGGACTGTGACATTAGGGCCATATCCCCTTTGAAGTGGCCCATACTTGGAAAAGAGTCTCCCAGCAGTCAAAGCCATCCTCGCTGACATATCGTGGGAGCGGTGTCTCGAAGTCCTTGGGTTGCCGCTCCGTAGGGAGAGCAACCACAGGCTGAGAAGGACGAGGGATGGGGAAGACACGGGGACAAGGAAAGTCGCTAGGGAGGATCTCTGGGCGACAGGAAATGGATGTCTGTGGAGGCCGGGAACTCGTCTGAAGCTGGCAGAGACGCTCCTAAAGCAGGCAAATCACACTCGCGTGGGCATCATCCTCCATGCCCGGCATTTCAGGGTCCTCATCCCAAGGATCAAGTGATGGATGGTTGAGCCCTGCTCCTGACATCGGTGGGGGTGCTGACTGCTGTGTAGAAGGTATGGCACCACCGACTCCCTCGGAGGTCTGCCGTGGAGACGTGGACTGTCCACGAAGGAGCTCAGTGAGCGTGAAGATGGCGTCCGTCTGTTGCTGCTACTGCAGATGACGTGTCTCATCGTGATGAATCCGCAGGTTCTCAATGGCCTACGAACATGGGCTCACGATCCCTGAGGAGGAGGATGAGGGGTCTGTTGGCCCTTTGCCCTTGTCGTTGGCCGGAGCCATGTCAGCGCTCATGATGGGCCAGGATGTCAAACTGATAAGACTGCAGAACCTTCCGCATTTCTTGAAGATTTGCGACGCTGGTAACAAATTATGTTTCAGCCAGAAATTTGGCCAAGCGTTGGTGTTGACATCATCACTTACAACGATGATGTCAGCATGAAGGTTGTCCAAATGAAGCGAATTTTAGAGCGATTATGCGCTAAAGGATGCTGAATGCAATGGTGCTGGTTTCGTGTAAAAAAACCTAAAAAAAGGAAAAATAATGTGACCATTTCTTTTCAGCCCAAAATTCGGAAAAAATCTAGATATGAGAGCGTTGTTTCATTTCCTAGAACCTACAGGGCATGAAATGAGACGGGAGTGAAAGCGATGGATATGATTTTGCAAGAGATTTCTAACGAGCTCTTGTACGCCAAAAACAGTGGTCAAATGGGGCAATTGCGTTCTCTCACGTCCGAGGAGGGTGGTATATGCGACCTGTGAGAAGCTTCTGGGACCCTTCACAGACCCCTTCTCAACATCTCATACCTCAACTGCTGCTGGAGAGGGTTGGGAAACCCTTGGCTGCCCCGTGGTGGTGGCGTGGTGATGCGGTAGCAAGGGTGTCTCCGCTGCTGCAATCTGCTGCGGCGGGTCACCATGGGTTGGTGGGTCCTCCCATGACCGTGGCTTTAGTTGTGGCTCTCACTGCTGCTGCCACTGCTGCGTTTCTACTGCGCTGCTCAGCGAGGTATGCTTTGCTGCTTTGATACCATGAAAAGATGCATAGAAGCTTCCTAGCGACACAACCGCTGACTGGCCTTCATTACCCAGTCAGACGGTGACAACAATCACAGGTTGTACACACAACGCCAAGGGTCTGGCTAGGAGACACAAGTCAGAGTGTCATAATGCTTCAATATAATTTGCAGAGAGAGTTAAAAAATGACATGTCCACAGCATAAACACCTGCCGCGGCGCACGGCGGGTGTTGCATGCACCAGTGCAAGGTCTGTCCTAAAACCGGCCAAAGAACATTGTTTTGGCCGTAACTCTGCGTAGACAAATCAGAACACTGCGCTGTTTGAATGTAAACGTGCAGGATCTTAAGCCGGGCGCTATGACTGGTCACATGCATGTATCCAGCATCCAGTGGTGGACACACCATGCAAAACATGCACATTGAGCCCATGGCCAGTCCACCGATAAAATCCTATAGGGTGCAGAAAAGTTGCAAAAGGTCCGAGACAACATCCAGGACACTGGGGCAGTCGTCGGTCAGCTCCGAGTGGGTGGTCTACCACCTGCCAATGTGCCGGTGCCTCTTGGGTCCGCATCAGGGATCTACACGGGCATGGACACGGCCAAGTGGTCAGAGTAAACTGTTCAGCTCGACGGGAACGTCACAAATCACAACATCCCCAAAGGAACACTTCACAAGATCACCAAACGGTGGTCATGCATTTGACCATGAGGGACTCTTGAACCCCCTAATTTTTTGTCTGACTGTGTTTATGACTTATGGTGACCTCTCAGATAATGTCCATATTGCTTCAGATACCTGATTTGGGGACGGCTACCGAGCTATTGCTGGTGACGCTGCCGGTGAGGATGTGGTGACGACCCGGTCACGTGCATGGCTGGCCTAATAGATGTAGGTAGGGCCCGAGCAATGAGGGAGAAGCCGGGACGTGGTAGGGGAAGCATTGAGGGACGAGATTTGAGAGCCATGGCGGCGCACAGACTCCACGAGGAAGCCCAAAAAAAGAAGCATGAGATGGGAGGTGATAAGTGTGGATAGAGAAAGAGGACGCTACGTGAGGAAGCACACACTAGGGAGGGAGAGTGTGAGGCTAGAAGCAAACACACTTGATGCCATGGATTGGGTGAGAATGCTTCAAAATTAGAGGGAGCAAGCTACAGGCCTTGTGGTTGACAAGACCACCCACAGGAGTGGGGCTCTTGTGGAGTCTCGGCACCACCAACGGGGTCGAGCCCGACCGACCAGGGTTTTGATGCAGTGGCGGCTTCTTGTGCTTTGGACTAGACAGCCCGGTATCACGACCCCTATGGATCAGCCACCCACGTTCCAGACAAGCATCACAAATGCATGCAGAAAGAAACAATGTCACATTGGCCACGAGCGTATACAGCATGCATGTCTAGCCCTTGTCTCTTGGTTTCACTCTGATTTCTCACCAAACTAGTTTAGCCAGCATATGATGTGTATGGCTGACACGAATATCCTGGGATGCAATCTGCACACATTCTTGTAATAGTGTGCGGCCTGTGACATCGGAGTCCTTGTGCCCTGAGGCGATCTACCGGATGTAATATCCATAATTCCACACGAGAAAGGAAGTCAAGATGTCGCTTGCATAGTTACACGCTAGAAACCAACACAACCCCATAACCACCAGACGAACACAATCACACACCAAATGAGACTCGAAAAATGTGTTCAATCAGGTTGATGTGTCCCATACATCCTCTACAATGTACATGCGCAAAGCTCTTACACGCTGCAAGCATATACCTCAACTGAGTGCTGGCAACACACCATTGGAGTGGCACAACAAGAGCACCTCAAAAGATGAGCCTTGCGGTAGGGAACCAAGATTCGACCGGGGGGGGGGGGGGGGGGGGGG
>SZWC01006792.1:72169-102234 GCA_023375785.1 Penium margaritaceum | reverse complement strand
TCTCTCTCTCTCTCTATCTTTCTATCTATCTATCTATCTCTCTCTCTCTCCCCCTCTCTCTCTCTCTCTCTCTCTCTCTCTCTCTCTCTCTCTCTCTCTCTCTCTCTCTCTCTCTCTCTCTCTCTCTCATTTAGTGCAGGAAGTACAACTTTGCTCAGAATTGTAGGTCGTTGTTCTTGAGCTTTGTTCATTCTTAATTATGAACTGTTTTGGGAGATTTTTTGAGGCTATGGATTGAGGTACTTCCCCTCTTGAATCTCCATGCATGTGGATAAAAAGAAAGGGTATGGACGAGGTGGACTCAAGAGTGAAACATGGGTCAGACCTACTGAATTTCTGGTCACCTAGATTTGTTAAGCAAGGAAAACAGTTCTGAATTTAGGATTTTAAGTCCTAACATGTGGTGTCAGAGCAGGTCTGTCTAGTCCTTGCTTCAAAAACATTTCCTGACAATTTTTGAGCAATACAAAATCTGGCAGCCATGGCAACAGTGCATAATGGACACTTCAAGATCCCAAGTTTTGAAGGAAAAAAATTACTACACAATTGTATTTGATATGTAACTGGTCTACCTCAACAATGTCATCTGGGGTGCTTTTGCTGATCCAGCCACTGAAATATTTGACCCAGCAGCGACAGCTGAAGAACGACTTCAATGGCAGAGACAATGCAACCATGCATTTTCCCTGCTGATAGTTCAATTCAGTGACAGGTTGGATTTTTCTATTAGAGAAAAACATCCTGATCTAAAATCCAGAGTGGCGCAAAAACCACTCCATGACCGTTTCAACAAAATCACAGACAATGAGGTTGCCAACCTTCTTGCCAAAACCAAGGTAGAAGATCGCATTGCCCACCTGAAGATCCTTAGAAGCAGAATCAGAGTACTTGGAGAACCTATCTCAGATAAAACCATGGTATGGCCTTCCCTAGAGGCTCAAATAAACAGTTCACAAGACGATAGAACTGAAAGAATTTTCAAGACCATTCCAAGAAGAGGTCAATGCAATAAAGGCTTGCATGGGAGCTCTTGCCACGATGGTTCAAGCAGGAGCCAAAGATCTGACGGCCACTGCTGCTACAATTGTCGCTGCTACTGCTGCTTCGACAAGGATGACATCCACTGACTTGGTAACACTAAAGAAATCATGTGAGGCTCTCCTGCCTGCAGAAGAAAAATACTGTAAGAGGGATGGAGGAAATGTTGTCATCTGGAAATTTGTATCAAAATCAAGGCACCCAGCATTTAAAGAAGTGGGAATACCATGACAATAGAAGATATGGCCAAGTTAGTCTTGCAAACAACGATAATGAAAATGAGCACAACAGGCTTTCACCAAGTCCAAAAAACATCTACTCAAGAAAGATATCAAGATCCACAAGATCAGATCATTAACCTCTCTAAGATCAATGCGCAAAAACCACCTGCTGGGAGTGCCAGAGAAAGTGGAGCTGTAACCAAGACTGTCTATTCAAGAAGTCAAAAGTTTCGAGGAGTCAATCACGGCAGGCTCAATTTTCAAAAGAATTTCATGCTGAAGCATCTGCAGAAATACTCTCACCCATTTGACCTAGTGGATTGCCAGCTGATGCAACATCTGCTGAGCAGGCCATTCCATTAATCCATCTGGAAGAAACATCATCTGATCCTGATATCACTCTCGTGAAGATGGAACAAGGACAGATGCAGGAGAAAATGATGGAGCAACAATAGTATGCACTTGAACAAGCAGGCTACTCTTCATCAAGTTCACCTACTTACACCAACACGGTGACGGAAAATCACGAGAAGAGCCAAGCATTGTGTCCAATGTAAGCTCTTACCTCAAGAAAATCATGGACAATATGGCGTTCTGCTCTATTCACAGTGGTTCCCTTCTCATGGCTGGAGTCATGGCATGGATTATAGGCCCTGGTTGCACCGAACATGTTACTTGCAGCAAGCACTGGTACATTGATCATTCATCCTCCCAAACAAGTCAAAGGCAAAGCCGGAAGATTGACACCAGCTCTGAAAATCAGAAAAATCAGAGCTGCCATAGCAAATGAAGGACAATTGTTGCCAGAGTTTCGTAAAATGTGTTATTTACACTTGTTTTGGCAGAAAACCTGCTGTCAGTTTCATAACTCAACTCGAGCTCCAAAATCATTCACATAGATTCTGAAATACTTCTCCAAGCATTTTTTTTCCTTAATGGTGGGAAAAAAACTATTGCATTAGTATCCCAACACCACTGGGTATAACTTTGAAAGAAACAATGTGTCACTCGGAGTACCAAAGAAAAAACAAATAACGGGGAAACAAACTGCTTTTCCATTTATTGGTGGGATTATGAAAACATGGCCTCACTAAAAGGAAGGAGGCACCGGAGTTCCAAAGTTCATGTTGTTGAAACTACCTCACAGTTTGGGTTGTTTCTTCATAAAAGCCTCGAAATGGGCTATCTTCAAAAGGCTACAAAATAGTTTGATACTGGTCGCATACGCACTAAAAGAATTTCCTGTGTGTGATGCGGTACCGGTGGCTTCCACCAAGTTGATAAATGACGAAGGTGATGAGTATTCAGATTAATCTCCTTTTTAAAGGCAAGTAGCGTTAATGAGTGTAAAAACTACCAAATGCACAGAAAATGTTTTGATTGCACAAAACAAGTTTCTCTTGTCTTGTTTTCATGTACGTCAATTTGACCGATGGTACAAGTGAAACTTGCATTGAATAAAAAACTACCAATTTCATGGTATGCGAGTACCCATTGTACCACCAATGTGAGTGCTGATTACACTAAACACACCAATTCTACAGCTTACACAAACAAGGACCAGTCTTGACTACACATATTACAGAATTTGTTATTGAACTTTTAGAACCGATGGAACATTAAGAAAAAAACCACAGTGTGAAATTCACACTTTGGTTCATAAGAAAACAGTTGAGCATGGTGAAAGAACCCCATTTGGTTCCACAACAGTAGAAGATTAGTTCGTTTATGGGCTAAGAAAACTTGCAGAAAAAGAAAAAGAAAAAAAGATGAAGTCAATTAAAGGATCTGCTTCTCGTGGGTGCACAAGCTGTCTTGGTCAATGGCTGCCGGCCTTGTGGTACATTATGATGACACAGGTGAGTGTTTCAAAGGATACACGAAAACCTGCTATCGTACCGATCTTTGATTCCTATATTATTTTTTCTCTTGTACAAGTTAATGTATCAGGCAACAAGGGCATACATTTCTTCCTATTATAAATACGTAAAGTAATTCCATTAACCCTTACAGTAGGTATGTTAAAATAACAAACACAAGTTGGTTCACGTCTGCTGAGATTGAGGAGAGAAGCGTGGATATTGGCGCGTTCCAATATTTTGTTGTCACATTGGTGGAAAGGGCACGTCAGCAATGGTTTACACTCATCCAAGCTTTGGAGCTTATGCAGATGATACAACTATCTCTATCACCTCCCCAAGTTACCAAAACTCAGGCATCCTCATGCTCCTCCACTTTCAAGTCCTCACAGTTTGAGAAGCCATCGCATCCAAAACTGCCCTCTTTCCTGCCATCCCGACCAGGGAAGCCTTTGAAGGCAAAACATATGCAAGCACAATGGAACCACAAAGCATACTCAGTCTCCATCTAGATCAAGATCCACAAGCCACCTCCTTATGGACAAATTTCCTTATCTCCAAGTAAAAAACAGCGGCTCTTCTATGGCGGAACACACACTGCACAACCCACACCCACACAGTGGCCATACCTTATACCCAAATTCTTATTCCACCTGGACCTACAACTACCCCCTCCTCATTTACTGCACCAAATTATACACAGCTCCTACTTGACCTGCTTTCCTCACCCTCCTAAGATAGTAAAACACACTTCATCAACCGCAACCTTGCTATTACACCCATCAAAGATGGGGGATTTGGTTTTTCATTGTCACCAATGCTCATCGCAGCCCAGAGCACCCGCATCCTGTATTGAATTCTGACCCCGGCACAAGAACCCTGGCCACTCCAAAATATTCCACAAAAAGGACATTACTTCCTCTCCCACCCAGAAATCATCAACAATAAACACATCTCCCCCTTGTTCTCAATTCCTTCAAACCCTCCAACCCACATGACCACTATCCCTCCATGTGGTCGAACTCCTTCGAGAATGCATAGCCTTCAGCCGGTTCATACGCAAATAGAACAGCAAACCTTGCAAAATCCAAACAGGGTTTGTGCGACAGAGAAATTGAACTCAACCACATCTTTGCTGAACTTGCCATCACTCACGGCATATCTTAGGAGTTTAAGTCTATGAAAATTTCAGACCCAAGACGTGTACCATAGAAAAAGTCCTAATTCCCCTTCCACCTGAATGGAAGCAGGTCCTCTCGGGAAAAAAATAGAGACGTCCAGAGCGCATACCACCACCATCCCAACACTCATATTCTAGGTTACCAACCTATCATTTCCTCTCACTGTTTGACCTTATCAGATTGAGCCCAACCTAGAGCTTTGGATAGCCCATGTAGACCCAATTCAAACTTTCTTCCCGACAAGAATAGACCCCAGTCTATGCAAAGAAGAAAACATTCTTTGGCTTCAGCAACAATTCACTAATCTTGGACTGGTGGATACACGACCCGGTCCCCTCTCTATCCACAACATTCAAGAAGCTGCTCACCCGTGTTCTACAGTCCGCCACATGCTGGGATAAATGGACACGTGTCACACGACCCAACGACCCGATGCAATGCATGTACCAGCTACTCAAATCATCATTCCTAGGCTCTAGAATGAAGGATGTCATTCTAGGAGTGACAATCCAGTAAGGGTGCACACCGGATCTGATCCGCGGATCCTGAGTTGGATCCGGATCCGCGGGATCTTTGGACTCTCGGATCATTTGATCCGTTGAACCGCGGATCTGTCATTTCGGCCGGGTGACACGCTGCAACTTGCGAAAAGGCAGCTATCACAAATTCCACGACTTTGCTCAACATCTCTTGTACATTCTCTATTTTCACATGTCCACCCTATCTCACTGGTCCATTGTTGCACCCACTAGCTTCTTCACATGTTTGTTTGAAAGCTTCCACATAGCAGAGCACTGATGACGCTGTTCATTGTAATTACACTTGTTGCGCTCATGACCGTGGTGAACAATTTCATTCATTGCATAAGGGTTCAGTATGCACTCAGGTATCAAGGTGCACACGCTTATTCATGGCATCATTGTGCACTTTGGAAACAGAAATGAAGGTGCTCCATTCCATTGAATGCATCAACAGGCCATACAATTGAACTGAGAAAATGGGCAAGTGCATCCAATAGAGCATACACATGTAAGATAACTGAAGAGAAGGATGAGCTTTTGATCTGAAAAAATGCTTCACAAAAGTGCTTTTTATCTGAAAAAATTCTTCACAAAACTGCTCCTCTCTACATTTCTACGACATCGTCATCCCCACCCGTGTTGTCCCCCCCTTCCCCGTCCCCCCCCCAGGCCCAAGTCCCCCATGTCCTCATCCTCCTCGTCGTTGACAAATAGGCTCAGCCCTTCCAACTCCTCTGCTGCTGCTCCAACTATGGACTCCCGAGCCTGTCGCCGAAGCTCGTTCACACGGTCCTCCTCATCCTTCAACTCCTTAGCCACCACGCCGTGTCAGGGAAGTCCCAAAGCGTAGGCTCGTTGATCAAGCTCTTCATCGTCAAGAGGTTCTCCACGGTTAGATGGGCCAACGAGTGCCGGAAGTCGGTAATGACATGCCTGCCCAGAGAAAACAAGCGCTCAGAAGGCGTGGAAGTGCCAGGGACCCAAAAAATGTCCATGCCAAGCAGATAGAACGTGGGAAACTGCCTGTGCAACTTTCTGTAGTGCTTCAGAATGTTGGTCTTTGGATGCTTCTTGTCCAGCTTGCTCCATCTGTCCACCTCGTCCTCCAGTCCCGTCAGCTGCACTTCTGCTGCTGGTGGCGGGACTGGCGTCTCAAACATGTCAGCCATTGGATCAGCTAGAGCTACTAGCAGCAGTGCATCATCCTCTGCTCTCTGCTGCTCTGCCCGAGGGCGGAGTTGCCGCACGGAGGTAGAGGCGGAGCTTTGCGCTCCAGAAGACCTCTGGCTGTTGTTGAAAGCTCCTTCACGCAATGCTGATGCTGCTACTCTCTCCTCTGCCTCGGCATGCTCTTGCTCCACCCGATCATGGTAGGGTCGCATCAGCTGCAGAAGCTTCACCTGCAAAGCTGCTGCCGACCGGATCCCCATGAGACCATGGGTTCTGGTGTAGTAGCGGAGCCTGAAGCGCGGGTCTGCGGCCATGGCCAACACATGGCGATCAGTCAGGAGCCGGGCGTACTTCTCCAGTTTTGCAAGTGCATTCTCCAGCCTCGGCAGCAGGCTGGCCAACAGCTTCTCCTTTGGATCCAGTTTCCCTGCAGCACCCCTTCTCTTGCTTTTTGACACTGCTGCCTCTACTTTCACCTGCCATCCTGAGAGCTTGTCAAACATGGACTCAAAGAACGGGATGACAAGATTGAGGGTGGGGTATTTGCTGCCACTGACGTCGTCAGTGTAAGCCTTGAAAGGCTTGAGAATGATGGTCATGAGCGCGATGAGGGTCCACTCATCGGAGCTCAACTTCAGCACCTCTCCATCCCGCCCGTACCCGTCAAGCCAGCTTGGCAAAATAGGCTTCAAGTGCAGCACGCGCTCCATCATGTCAAGCGTTGAGTTCCAACGCGTCTCAGTGTCAAGATGCAACGACTGATAGATCAAACCCTTAGCCACTGCACGGTTCATGAGTGACTGCTCACGAGGCATGCTGCGGGTTGCAAAAACAGCAATGTTGCGTGCAGATGAGATCACTTCAGCGACACTGGGCAGGTTCATGAGGTCATTCACCGCCAGATTCATGATGTGCCCTAAGCAGCGAATATGCCCTGCCTTCTCGAATGAGCAGTCTGCAGCGGGGATGATGTGATTGTCAATCATGGCATCATTTGTGCTTTCATTGTCCACGGTCAAGCAGAACATCTTGTCCCAGAGCCCCCAGGACTTGAGGGCCTCGGACAAGACTTCAAACATCCTGACTGCAGTGGGACTCTCTGGTACAGCGGGGAAAGACAGAGCCACAGCCTTGATTTTCCAGTCTTCCATCCAGTGAGCTGTCGCCCCAACGTACTTCATCCTGTTGTCTCCTTTCCAGCCGTCAGTCGTGAAAGAAACTGCAGATTTTACCTCTGACAGCTGCCGACGGATTCTTGTTCTGAAAGCTGCTGCAGCAAGAACGATCTGCCTGGAGATGGTCATGCGCCCTGGCATCACAGCTGCTGGATTGGCGTGCGCGAATGCTTGTTGCAGCCAGTAGGAATCCATGCTGAGGAAGCTAACGTTTTTGTCGATGACGTGTTTCCAGACGCAAGTCTGGAAATACGTCTTGTCAAACACGACGCCGACCACAGCCACGTCACGCACGATGATGGTGTTCTCCCCATTGACGGGCGCGCCCTCTTCAGCCTCGACAGCGACAGCAACCGCCTGGACAGTGGCCTGCTTCAGCGCTTGAGCGGCGGCTTCCTCCTTCAGGCGCTTGTAGATGACGGGGTGCTTGTTCCGCATGTGCTTCCACATGTTCGATGTGCACCCCTGCTTTCTGGAGTAGTTTTTGGGGCAATGGTTGCACTGCGCACGCGGGTCTTCTTTCGTCCCGGTCTTGGTGAACTCCTGCCACAACACGGACGACGTGCCTGTCTCTTCCAGATCCTTGTGTTTCTCGCCGTGGGACTCGTCACCACTGTCGTCATCATCGTCTGAAGCTGGGCAACGCAGTGTGCCTGACTCGTCCGCAGCACCATCGTCGGCCATGGTACCAACGGTGGGAGTCGTCAGTCAGAGACTCTGACTGACGAGTGTCAAGTGACCAGCACTCTAACTCAGAGTGCTCGTCCACGCAAACAACCCGCTCAAGGCACGAATGGCGGCCGACGGAAGACCCCTAACCCGAATGTTGTGATGCGATGGCCAACTCGTCATGCTAGGGTTTTTATGAAATATCCCTATTTCATTTGGCAAAACCCGCAGTTCGTATCCCAAAACTGATTAAACCCAGCGAATGTACTACGTAACATCACACAAACTGCGTGCATTTCAGCTGAAGCGAATCTTCCACATGTGGGTGTGAACCGTCCGGAGTGGACAATGGTCTGTGATTCGTTTGTTGCTCGAACAAATCGCAGTACATTTCACACGTCGGACAACGGTCATGCGCAACGCTCATGGCACCTCATGCTCCCCGAGGTGTGCATGTCACGTGATTGTTGCGGACATGTGCAATGGATAGATGAGGTGCACACAACGCTGACAGATGTGAGATATCTCGCCAGCTAATCTGCCACGCAAAGCACAAGGTGACACACAGTCACTGGTTCGTGCCATATTTCGGCGCCGCATTGCAGTGTTTGCGGTCGCTGCACAAACAGGTCATCCATGTCATGACATGCAATCGTGCCATGTCCAGGTGCAATTCCCCCGACGTGGGGATAATAGCCATAGCGTCGGTTCGAACTAGACCCCCCCTCAATTCCCCCCCCCCCCCCCCCCTTGACGAAGGATCCGCGGTTCCACGGATCGGATCCTTGCCGCTGATCCAGATCTGCGGATAGATCTGAGATCCGTGATCCGTGAGTAAGATCCGCGGATCCGTGGATTTGGTGTGTACCCTTACAACCAGTCTATTCAAGTAGGTGTCCGGCTCCACTTTCTCCCGCCACCATTCTCTGTCATGCACTTTCAACAGGCACACAGAAACTGCTGAATGCACTTTCAACAGCTGCCCAAACCTCCGAACTATGACAACAACTGCTGCAGATCACCCAACTCATTGGAAACATTCAACTCACCCATACCTTCCACTTCAACGATTCAACCCCCTTGATTTCCCTGGTGGAAACTAGTCCTAGCCACAATACTTCATGAAAACTGGATGCTCTGATGCAAAATGTCCGGTAAGGACATGCAAAACCCCCGCACCCCAGATGCCATCCTCTATTACAAAACCCTGCAACAATTTTAGGACCAACTCAAAACACAACTCTGTTGCCTTGTCCAAACCAACAAACCCCATTTCAATAAATCAATCGTCCACACGAGAACCCAGCTCACCACACCGCCACCAATATGCAAAGTGGACATCAGAATCCAGAAACCAAACACTTTAATCACCCCACAATTACAGCGCATCTGGTCCCACCATGTGATTTTATTTCAGGGAGATGGGCATTTCCACGAGTTTCAGAGAGAGAGAGAGAGAGAGAGAGAGAGAGAGAGATCATAAACCATTAGTTACGGCATTTGGTTTGAATTTTACCTTTGATGTTGGATTAGTGGGTTGAAATACCACGCATGTTTGAGACAGATTACTTTGGGAACCTTCCTGGGTATTAAACAAGTTGTATGGGATGTGACAACGCCCTAAGTCCTCTCCGGAAGGAGCCAATGGGATTATCACCAGACGAGGTCAAATTCAGAAACACACAAAAAGACGATGGCTTGGGCTTGAGGATGCCAACAGTCTGAAGGCTGTGGTTGATGTCAGTGTCTAACTTTAACAAGAATTGGTAATTAAAATTAAGGGAGAATACCAAAATCAAGACTATGGATAGGACCTGGTTTGTTCGTTTTAAAACAAAAAGAATGTTTTACAACTACAAATGTTAGTTGCAGGTCAGAAAGAAAGAAAAAGAAAAAATCTGACCACTAAATCACATATCAGTATGGTATTGAACTCCTAGCCACAGTGTTGCAACTTGTGGCAAAAATAAATGTAAGGGTGAGGCTTAGTGGGTGAGACTCCAACATAATGCATGGAATTTGGGTTCCGTACGTACCTACACTGGTGTGACTCGAGTCACATGAGGCATGGTCAGTGACCAATAACCTCTGCCAGAGAAATGCCTCTGGCCTTCAAGATTTCAGCAGGGGTCCCCTCTCCTTTAATTCTATCTGTGACACATTAAAAAAAATTGACGCCGGCGGCTGGACATTGATTTCGTCCGACCGCCCTGGACTGTGGATTTGCTCAAGAAAATTTGGTCATCCAAACTCCATATAATTGAATAGAACACACTGCTACATCAAATGAATCCGGCTATTTTAAAATTTTACATTATTCACTTACCTCATATTCCAGAAGGTTTCATACTTCATCCTCCGGTGTTTGAAAAAGACTAAAAAGTAAAGTCTATTTTGAACATAGCCACTGTTGGTGTAGTCCAACTTGCAACTTCATTGATAATGAGAAGCAACAAGAAATCACAATCCAACTTGCACTGTGGAGAGCACGTAACAGATGACACGGAGGGCTTCCTCAAGATGGCGTGCCCTCAGCTGCTGCAAAGAATCATGCTAGAAAGTTGACTGCAAAGGGTACATCAGCACATGTCGTCATAGTGAGGTACATGGGAGAGCTATTGACATTGAGGTTGTTGGTGATTTCCACTTTCTCCCCCAGCTGTGAAACGTCCAAGGTCTCCAGCAATCCCTGGAATTAATAGGCATGGGACATAGTAGGAATGAAAGCCCAGAATGGTGCAAAGTGCTCCCTTGAACTGTGGGCATATGCAGCTTAGTGGACATGTAGAGTATGGCACTACTGGTCACGCTTGAACTCCATAACAGGGAACACTGAGGCGGGACCGAGGTCCATTTTTTTGTAGACCAACTGCAGGAAAGCCTTGACAGACTGTTATCTAATGGGACTGGGAGAGATGATGAGAGGGTTGTCCACACATACCAGAAAGACCACAAAGGACTCAAACAGAGGGCAGAGGAACAACACAAGGTCAACTGTGCTGCATTGCATACTCCCTTCTCATGGGTGTAGGTGACCTCCATTTTCCAAGAGAATGTGGACCGCCTGAGCCCGTACATGCCTTGCCCAAGTGCCAGACCGTGTCAGTACCATCAATGAACCCCGTAAGCTGTACCATGTAGATCTCTTCATGAAGGCGGCCATGTACGAAATCGTTATCTGCATCCATCTTCTCTAACTCAGCCATGATACACAACAAGGCTTGGGAGGACATGAGCAGTGGTGTGGCGTCCAACTGGCACAAAGTTCTGGTCAAAGTCCACTTTGGGGATTTGATAAAACCCCTTGGCCGTAAGGCACATTTTGTGGCAGTCAACAGAGCCATCTGGCTTCGGCTTCAGGCAGCACAGCCATCTGCACATGGGAATTTGTCAGTTTCCTTCAGGGTAGTTTGTGTGGGTGAAATCAAGAGGTCACTTTCATGGTTTCCCGCCCAAAGCCACATGCAACAAGCAGTTTGCATGCTATGAATTCAGTCAGACAAAGGTCTCTCTTGTTCACTATACACAGGAGCACAATCCCCAATACTAGCAAACAGACATTTTAATCATGTGCAAGTGACACCGCAGTGGAATGAAACTATAAGAGCACTTACAAGGCAGCTATTGAGCTAGAGCACAGTACTCAACTAAGGGGATCACGTGTACGCAATAGGCTGACTACATGCACAGAAACTTTCAACAACCCACTACTGAGGGCCTTGCGGATGAATCTTTCATGCTGATAATGCGCATCAACCCAGGCGTCCTTCAATTATCCTGCCACAATACTCTTATACACAAAGCAATCGTTAACCTTGATCTTCTTTGTGCATATAAGGTGCAAGTCATCATGCTTAGCGATGGCCTTCGTCCTTTGTTTTCCTGTGCAAATGCTGAAACAAGCGACATAACCAGATACTCTCACATGTACCTACGCTTAGTGCGACATACTCCGTTGCACTCAAGCTGCGTGCCACACGCTTGTGTTTGCCTCTCTTCCATGATACAACAATCCCACTGACAAGAAATACATGCCAGAATCTACTGTATGTATGCTTATCATGAGCCCAGTTCCTTTCACTTATCCATCAACAAAAATTGAGGGCTATGGAAGAAGGCCCATTCCAACACGTGCTGTGGAGAGAGCGTAGTGAATGACTCAAAGGACAGCATCAACATGGCAGGCCCTGGGCTGCGCCAGGAAGTTGACAGCAAATGCAGCATTGGCTTGCGTGGTCGTCACCATGAACACGAGTGATCCAACAACACTAAGGTACTCAGTGACATCCACCGGATCCTTCAACCAAGATACATCGAATGAATTCAACAGGAACTGGCCTGCTGGAGTCATGGGGGTAGAGGCAATGGGGAAATCAGTCAGTAATGACGCAGAACATTCTCTGAGACTACAGACATATGCAGCCTGGTGAACATGGAGGGTGCAACATTGGCGGTCACGCTCAATCTCCGTATCAAAGAAGAATCATGCTGGACCAAGACCTTTTTCTTGGTAGACGGACAAAAGAAGAACTTTGACCGGCTAGAAAATGGCAAGGCGTGGGAAGGCTTGGGGAGGCTTGAGTAGGTCATTCACGTAGACCAAGATGTCCTCAAGAGGCTCCAATTGTGGTCTGAGGAAGAGTCCATTGTCAACTACATTACGTCCATAGCCTCCCATGCTCGAGCAGCAAAGCAATTTTTTTAGTCTGCCTAGCGCACGTACCAGACCTTGCCATTGTTTTTGGTTAATCAAGGTTGCTGGACTGTGTATACCTCCTTATCCAGCCAGCCATGAAAGAATTCATTGTTCACATCCATCTTCTCCAACTCCTGGTTGTGCTGTGAAGCAATGATGAGGAGGACACAAGCAGTGGTGTAACAACCAACTGGTGTAAATGCCTGGTCAACTCCTACCCCTTGTAGCGGTCAACCGAACAATCTGGCTTTACTTTACGCGTGATGAACCAGCAGGCTGAGACTGTCTTACGGCTGCGCGGCAGGCTGACCAGTTCAAGGAAATCATGATCCTTAAGAGCATCTAGCTCCTCCTGCATGGAATTCTGCTGGAGAGGATCATCTGCTACCTCACAAGCCTTAGGCACAGTCAAGGCCTCAGGGGGAAGCAGAGAGAGACTACTAGTTGTAAAGCAAGAAGCAACAAAGCAAGAGACTGGGGATTCAACAGTAATTTGGAACTCCTCTGCCAACAAAGAACATCCAAGTGCAGTGTTTGGATGGAAGAACGCCTTTGGCAAAGCCGAGGGCATCAAGTCCAGTGGGATGGACAGAGGATGCAGCAAAGGGATGTGATGCATGAGAATGAAGTGCTGAGAGGGTGACATGCTGTGAGGATGACTGCGATGGGAGAGCATGAAGTCTCTTCCCACGAATGTAAGGCTCAAGACTGGCAACAGTCTCAGGTAGAGGAACTAGGGGAGAGGGCTGAATCACAGAAGGTGAGAGAGCATCTATGAAAGATGGTGCAAAAGATTAGGAGACAGGGAAAGAAAATGCAGGTGGTAGCCGATACAAGGGAGTGACCTGCACAATTCTCCTAGGAGGCGCATGAGGTGATAGCACTGACACCAACTCAGACTGCGGTAAGGATTCAGGACAGGATCCAGCCAGAGATCCTTGTGAAATTACAGAGGAGGGACAAGACCAAGGGAGAGAATAGACAGGTGAAGGACTTGGTAATGCAATGGAGGGGATTGTCGACCCAAACGGGGGAGTAGCTCCAAAAACCGCAGTTGATTAAGGCACGTCTCTCCCAAGCCAACATACAAGGTAAGAGAGGGAAGAGGGGCCTAACAGGACAAGTCATGGAAAAAGGCATCTTTATGGAAGAGGGTGCCACATGACTCAATGACACGATACTGGTCTGGATCCCAGAAGCTCAAGGCTTCAGAGAGAGACAAAATCCTAAGAAATGGACACAAACAAGCACAAGGTGAAAGTTTGTTGTCGTGTTGGTCCTTGGTGATCTAGACAGCAGCAACATAGTCCAGACGTGAGTTAGACAAAAATCAGCACAACAAAAAAAACAGAACTCGAAGGGGACAACATGGCGGGGAAGGGGTCCATGCGGGACACGGTTCCAGACTTACATCATGTATGGAATGGTTCCAAAGAAATTAAGAATTTCAAGACTAGATGCATAGAGAAGGATGCAAACAAATTCACAAAGGATGTGGCTCCAAAATTTGGAGATCCCATTTTGTTGGGGTGTGCAGGGAGGGGGCCTCAAGACACATACTACTCGAAGCAAGAAAACGTGCAGTGGGGTCCATGAAATCACCGCCACTGTCAAAGCAAAGGATACAAAGACAACAACCATAGGCCAGTTCAGCTTGAGGACGCTACGACTCGAGGACATCACGAGTGTCACTTTTCTGACATAAGGCAAAGACCCAGTGCATGCAAGAGTAGTCATCACTATGACAAAAACTGAAGCGGCCTATCCCTCCCATGACTTCATGAGGCAGGGGCCCATGACACTGGCATGCAATGTGTCAATACGATTGGATGTGCAAGACTCACAGGTGGAAAAGGAGGAGTGGTGCATTTTGCCTCGAACATAGTCAAGGAAGCCAACGGGGGAGGGGAGCGGGAGGGAAGAGGCATCCAGGCCATTGATGGATTGTGAGAAAAGTAGGCTAGTATTATGGATGTGGCAATGGGGGTTATGTAGCAGCTCAGCATGTTTAGGAGTGAGGGAGTGTGTGACTTGTACTAGTGTAGATGTTGAGGGTACGGGTACAAATGAGGGCATACCGAATAGGTGATCATGCGCAACATCACACAACCTGTGGACAGAAGAGACACACTCACGACACCGTGAGGACAAGTCAA
This sequence comes from Penium margaritaceum, assembly GCA_023375785.1. Taxonomy (NCBI): domain Eukaryota; kingdom Viridiplantae; phylum Streptophyta; class Zygnematophyceae; order Desmidiales; family Peniaceae; genus Penium; species Penium margaritaceum. Next base: position 87,548 of record SZWC01006792.1, on the reverse strand, counting down.
AGCTTTTAATAACAAACTTTGTGACAGAGAGGAAACTGGTCTTAGAGTAGGCACATATAGCATGTGAGGAAGGAAGAGTTTCCTCCAAGGACCCACAAGAAGAAAAACACCCACCCCCTATACGGGGAAAAACTGACCAAAACCAGTGCAAAGAAGGTGGACAATGTCAACAAGACCAAGTGAGATGAAAGAGGAACGTTGCAAAGTCATGTGGTGGGAGGCGCCAAAGTCAGTGACCCAGAAGCCACCTATAGAAAAGAGAACATGGCTGAAAGCAACACTGGCAGCATGGGGACTGTGAGGGTAAGACTGACCACAGGCAGCAAGACACCAAGGCAGGGTTTAAGAATGCCAATCCTGAACCCACTAAACATCATCTGCAGACATAACCCCTTGAACACACCCAGACGATGTGTCACAAAGGGCTCCATGGGACTCACAAGCAGGTGATCCAGCCACACCCACCTTCCTCATTACAAAAGCGATGCTAGTGGATGATGTTCACGAGGGAGTCCTGTAACTGACGCTCATCCTTGCAAGAGTGGGAGGTGATCATGACGTTGGAAGGCTGTTGTGGCCCTCCCGGAAACAAAAACCAAATGGGTGGAGGACTAAGGAGAACATCAATTGGACGCGGAGGAGATCTCCTCGCCACTGCCAGCAGCTTGAGTCCAGTGGGAATCCATGGTGGAGGCCAATTGTGCATCATTGGGTGATGTTGGGTACTTATGGGTAGAATTTCCAACCGTTCCATATTTCTAGCAAGTCATTGATCCAGGAACAGCTAAGGAAGACCATGGATAGGCCACCTTTCCTTTTCCATTACCACATTTCCCATGGCCCCGCCCGCTTCCCCCAGCATCCGGAGTTGCCAAAGTGGTAGTGGGCAAGAAAGAAGAAGAGGACACGGAGGAAGAGGATGAAGGCAGGGTGGATGAGGTAGTGGTAAGAGCTGCAATGATAACATGGTGTATCCTCGTACTCTTTAGCACACTCTACCAATGAGTGAGCCGCTGGGTGGTGAGCTCCCACAAGGTGCCAATGCAAGGAGATGACTTGCCGGGGAGAAGCTTGGAGGCAAGGCGCTCGAGCTCAGATGCCTTGACCTCATGGAATATGTTTGATAACTTAGCAAAGAGACCATTGGAAATGGAAAGGAAAGTAGGAAGCTATCCAGCCGCTACTATGCCAAGGTCGTGCAGAAAGCATGATGTTGCATTTCCAACAGGCGCCGGCAGTCTAATCAGCCCGCATTGCAAGCTGGTTGAATTCCATAGTGAGGATGCTTTGAGCAGCATCCAGACTGACTTTTTTGTGAAGCCAAATCAGAGAAAAGGCATCAACAGGATTAGCAAGTGTATGACGTACCGGATCTGTATTGTAGGTTCCTATCTCATCAGTGAGATTTTTGGGGCCACCTGTGATGGGTGCACGAATGGCATGGACCACCTTAGAGGGAACCCATACAATTAGAGGCACTACATCATGGTAGTTCTCCCATGTATTTTCACCTTGAGCCCACGCATTGAAGCGAACCTCCTGAGAGACAAAGGAGAGAGAGGATGAAATTGAGGAGGAAGGTCACATGGGTGATGTGGCAACTGAAGGAGTGCTTTGGATACGTCTGTGCCAACTGCTGCTGGTACAACAATGGAATCTTCTGACAAGGCTGACATGTCAGTAGAGGGGATGGTGGAAGTAGAACCAGAAGCAAAGGCAATGATATCAGCAGAGACAGAGGTGTGGGGAAGAGTAGGCTGGAGACAAGACATATCGAGGTCAGAAAAATGATCAGTAAATGTCTAATGATCCTGCTGCTCATGCTCCAAGTGTGCTTCAATAAGTGTCGCTTGTTGATCATCGCATGCAAACTGGATTCTTGTTTGGAGTAAATCAATTTGTTCATCATCGATAAGCAGCATCACAACTGCTCACGTTGTCCAGATATTTAGCACAATTTTCCTTGCCTCAGTAGGCCTAGAAAACGGAGATGGATATGTAAGTAAGGCCTCCTTGCTGTTAGAACGCCTAGGCCAAGAAGGAAGAAGGTCCAAAGATACAAAAGACAAGAGAGAGAGAGAGAGAGAGAGAGAGAGAGAGGAAGAAAAGAGAGACAAAGGACAGACACCAGATTCTGCAAGGCATCGAGCCTAGTAATGCTGAGAGAGTAGTGGTAGAAGTTTTGAGACAACAGATGTAGTCGAGATAGCAACGGTTGACGCAGATAAGACAACCAANTATGTAAGTAAGGCCTCCTTGCTATTAGAAAGCCTAGGCCAAGAAGGAAGAAGGTCCAAAGATACAAAAGACAAGAGAGAGAGAGAGAGAGAGAGAGAGAGAGAGAGAGATAAAGAAAAAAGAGACAAAGGACAGACACCAAATTCTGCAAGGCATCGAGCCTAGTAATGCTGAGAGACTAGTGGTAGAATTTTTTAGACAACAGATGTAGTCGAGATAGCAACGGTTGACACAGATAAGACAACCAAAAACAGCAGCCTAGTCATTGCACCCGTAGAGATCAAGGCAGTAGCAACAAACGCTGACACCAGGTGAAGTTGACAATGAGGTATAGTCGAGGAGGAAGATGGAGAAGACTATCCACCAAGCTAGAGAAACAGATGGCGACGGTGCCAGAAGCCACAATAATGGCAGAAGTAGCTGCAGTGAATGCAACAGTGTCTGCTGCAGCTGAAACCAGTTTGACGATGTTAACCTCAGCTGTTGCAATCAGACCTAGCAAGACGGCGGATTTGGTGTTTGCACTGCCCAACCTACTATTATGCTTGCTGGTGTGTGTTAGGCATGTGTGATGGCTGCCAACGTGGAAGAAAGAGCAGCACTAGCATCTAACGTAGTTGTAAGCAAAGATAAAAGGTCATACAATAGCGGTACGGTAGCAGAGGTTGTGAATGCTGGTGTTGGTATAGCAAGAGTGGCCGACTTGGCCAATGCTACATTGGTTATATGTTGTTATGCTGTTGCATTACACCGAGGATAATAAGGTGACCTAGTTGTAGCTGCCCCACTGCCGTGGACACGCTGACGCTACCGATGCTTCCTAAGTGAACCAGGAGGGCTTTCCGGAGTTTGGCATTGTTGTCACTTGTGCGCCGTCTATGTGGAGGACGGTGTGTTCTGGAATGACAGCGATTCATCTAACGCCAAATTACATGCTCGGCCGACCTCTGCCTCTCCATGATCATAGTAATAGATGGGATTGTACTCCTCATCCAGAATGAAGGCAGTGTCAGAGCGATGATGCTCAAACCACTGGTCCCTCTAGTACTCTCCGTTGTAGGCTGCAATGATGTCAGTGATGTGATCACGTTCAATTGTTTTTGTTAGAGAGGTACGCATAGGTTTGGTTGTTGGTGGAGAGGCCAGGTTGGCAGAGGCCTCAAGCCCTGAGGCTCCGCTGCCCTAGGCACTATGCACAAGTGTAACCAGCCGTGAGTATCAGCTATTGATGCAGTTGAGGTAGCGGTGATAGCCATCACAGCCACTGATACTGTTGGTATTATTTCTACTACTACTATTTCTGATGTTTTTTTTACTGCTCCTGCTCCTCATGAAGCTTTCATGGTGATGATGGCCATGAATGCTGCTACTGCTGGTGTTATTGATGCTGCTGCTATTTCTCATGCAGCAAAGATGGCGGTGATGGCCGTCACTGCTACTGCTACTACTACTGCTGCTTCCACTACTGCTATAGGTAGTGGTGAGAGATAGTATTGTAAATGGTAGTGGTAAGCTGAGACATACAAGACGGTAGTCATGGCTCCCGCCTTGGCAGGAGTGGAAACATCTACTTTTGTAAATTCTGTTAAGGCCACTGGACTGCCTCAAAGACATCTGCTGTTGCTGTTGAATTCTGACGACAATAGTAACTGCTACTACTAGTTTGCTGCTACGAATGCCACACACATGCGTATGGCAGTGGATGGTGACCTCGTTATTGAGAACTCCACTTGAGCTGCTGTTGTTGCTCGTGGAGTTATAGATTAGGCAAGAGGACTTCTATTACTATTGTGAAACACTACAAATAATGGCTATAGCGAGATGAGACTAACGTGACGGCAGTCATAGCTGCCACCTTGGCGACAACTGCATCAACTTCTTGCTGATGTGCTGCTAAGACCGATGAATTTCCGTAGCAGTTGCTCCTGCTGCTGCATGTTTTTGTGACAATGATGGTAAAATGCTGCTCATGGTATTCTACTAAGAATGCAGCATACGTGCCGTTGAAGGCATTTTGAGTCCCTATCACCAAGAAATCCACGTGGGACAGGAGTGAACCCAAAGATAAGATGGGCAGCGAGCAACCTTGATGTTGCCGAGTGAGATCCACAGCTGCAACAAGATGCTAGAGCTGCCGTTGTAGCAAAAGCAGTGGCAGTAGGATGGCCACTGCCCAGATCAGTGGAGGAGACAAAATGCAGATGCGGTTATTTCCTGAAACGACCTTTTATCTTAGCTTACCAGATACCAGTAGCTAGGGAAGAACATTGAAGAGTGAGGGATTGAGGCACGATGGAGGTGATAGAATAAGGATACATACGTCAGTATTTAGCAAGAGAACGAAGAGACAAGAAAGAAGCAAAGATTGTAGCTGAGAGGAAACGTAGTTGGCAAGGCCACTCATGCAAGATGGTCTTGTGTGGATCCTTGACGCCACCCAAGAGGTTGAGCCCGACCAGTGGATGTTTAATTCTGATGGCGACTACTCGTGCTGCTGACAAGACAGCAAGACAACACGGTCCCTGCAGTAAAACAACCCACGTACTTCTCAAACAGCATGTAAGTATGCAAGTGAGTTTATTGTCACATTTACCACAATCATATGTAGCACACATGCACTATTCATGTGTCTAGTTCAAAGCTAGAATGCTCACGGCAACCATTTAGCCAGTGCATGGTTTGTCTGGCATAGGCAGATCACCATGTGGTTTCATTTGCCCATGCCATTGGCCAACACCATCCATAATCATGTGTGACTTGAGTTCTCGTGGCTTTCAGACATATGTGCCGGTGCAACATCCGGAACTCTAGGTGCATACGGCACTTGTCAGTTTCCTGCATGGTAGTACGTGTAGGTGCATAGCTTCATATCCCAAACCAACAAATTGCTCCCCTCTGTACTCCCTATGGTACAGTATGCAACGTTGGAAAGTACACGGAGGAGGATCGCTCTAAGTCATGGAGGACTGGACAAGAGAGGAAAATTCTGCTCCGTTGTCCAGTCACAAGCAAGAATAAAGGGAGAAGGGGAGGGGATAGAATGGTCCCTCCTATCCACATGTAGCCATAGGCTCTTGGGGAGGGTGGCGTCCCCCTCCCCTCCTTAGGCCGTCGTTCCCTTCAGTGAGCCAAGGAGTGTCCCATCTATACGCAACAATTCCAACATCTTAGGATGGGAGGAAAGAACAACCCTGTGGGGAAATCCTCGTGGTGCGGTCCCAATGTGTTGTGTGATCTTCTCTAGTGGTTAACGTCTTTCTTTTGGGGCGAATCTAAGACTGAGCGTGAGCTTTCTGGTCGCCTCACGCTATGTGAGCAAGAATTTAGAGACATTCAGTTTGCAAAGGGAACAATTGGATTTTTCATTAGTTTTGTACATGGAAATGATCAGAGTATTTTTAGGGCTATTCATGAGCTCTCCAACGCACAAAACCGTGCATGATTCGGCCAAGCGTAGCCCAAGTTACACTTGCCAAAGCGCAAGTATCACCCACCACAGAAACACCTAACGCCTCCATGGTGTACACACGCCGTGGCGCCTTCCTTCATATACGAAGCGCCTTCCCCAAGGCGAAGATCCCATTGCACATGGTGTAGGGGTCCCCTACACTGTTTTGTTGCACCTCTCCCACTTTTGGGTCGAGTTTGGTGATGGGGTGTAACGAGGTTTGAAACCTGTCCGCGGACCTGCACTCAGAATTTTGACCGTCCCCGAGTAACAAAACATACTACTGAGTTTCGGACGCCGGGCCAGGATTTTGACCAAGTCCCTAGGTAATAACCTGCACTACAGGATCCGAAGGATTATCCAACGGAAGCCTCGGCAGTCACTCCGGAGCAAAATTTCCAGGTGGTAATCATCCATTTTAGGATCCGAGCATTCCTCAAGCCGCTAAATCCAGCTGCGGGGATTTTTCTCTCTCTGGCAGCTCGTCGGCACCCGGCGCCGCACTTGGGCATGCGGAGGGGCAACTTTTCAACAAACCCCTCTTCTTCTTCTTGGCCATCAAACTTCCGGAGGAGGAGGATCCCTTCCTCCTCAAACTGCCAGCCCACGTACGAGAGGAACGAGGGGAAACTTTCTCCTTTCTTCCCTATTAGATTGTCGGTCCTCATGAGAGGGGTGGAGGGAGGAGTGATCCCTATCCTTTCCCTTGGGCTGTCATCCCTTGTGAGGGAGGGAGAGAGGGAGAATTTCTCCTCTCTTCCGCCTTGGGCCATAGTTCCAAATGAGGATGGATGCAGGGAGAAGGTCCCTGTCTCATCCTTTAGGTCTTTGGACCTCATGAGAGTGGGGACAAGAAGGAGCATTCCTTCCTCCTCTCCCTTGGACAATTGGTCCTCATGAGAGGGGCGGAGCGAGATGGAGGAAGGATGAGAATGTCCTGTCTCCTTCCCATTGCGTCCCCAGCTCACGTGTGGAAGAGGGAAATGGAGGAGCAGCCTCTCTCCTCCCTCTTGGACCCTTTCCTTCCCAATGGCGTCCACTCGCGGCCACTCACTTTTGTTTTCTTCCTGTCGGATCTCAAGAAATTGGCCCTTACAACCCAGCCCTTGCCCTTTGTCCGGTTAACAATCTTGCTTGTCAAAAAATGAGCTTTCAGCTCAAGGATACAGGCTGTGCACTTACTGTTTTTTTCACATGATTTTATGCATGTGAAAATGCATATTTCACAGCATTTCCACATGATTTTATTGTCAAGAATAATATAGGCTGTGCACTTAATGTTTCTTTACGAAAGTAATTTCCATGTTGCACACCAAAAGAAAAAAACTGGATACACACGTAGTCTTAAATTTGTTACATAGCAGATATTTTGGAATTTTTTCTTGATACTCCATCTTTAGAAAGTGACAAATGCACGAGCGACCCGTCAGGTGCATCCTCCCATCCCCCTTCCCTCCCTGTCACCCTCCTCACCCTTCCCACATGAACCTCGCATCCGGATGCATCATCCACCCAACTTGCCAACGTGGACGCACCTGGTTCACAACAAGTTTCAAGAACACACGGACCTGACCCGTTCATAGGCAAAAATGGAATCAATGTCTCTCAAAAACATACATACCCAACACATAAATATTAAACCTTATTCATTATCAAGTAATAGTTTACAACTTGAAGCCAAAAAAAGAGTTCATGGTCCAATAAAATCAATGATTAACGGATTAATATGGCAGTAGGGTATTCGGGCACCTCGCCGGTCGGGCAGCATTTGGTCTCTCGGCTCTCTGCTCTTGCTAAGGGAATGGGATATAATCTGGCCAAATGCATTCGCATTTTTCTTTCGGCTGTCATATATTTTGTCTGGGGTTACCCAACCTACAGTCCACCAAGCCATGCGATGTTTAGGTTCACACCTTGTTGTCCATCACTTCTGGATTACCGCAGCCATTGGACGGAATAGAAGCTTCAAAGGAGGAGTGTTATGTAGAAGCTGGCTCTGATATCAGTACAACAGCTATAGGCCGTTTTGTAAAATCGCGTCCAAGCTAAATCAAACCCAAAAAAATGTGGTCCACGGAGGGTATGTCAATGGTCACATGAGCCATTTTTGCTGAGACGCACCACAATGAGAATAGACAAGATCGTTATAGGGAAGAAATGCAAAACATTCATTCTAGTCTGATCATGCCACTTGGTACAACCATGTGGAAACAAGGCCTCAGTGGTGCTCCAGTGGGTGGAGGAGTGGCATGATAGAATCTCCATCAGGGCACTCCTCTCATCCCAAATCCAGATGTTGGGCACTTTTGGAGCTAGTTTTGAGCAAGACTAAATTGTAATTATTTTCCTATACGTGGGTTCCTAAAGAGGCTAGTCTCGAGTTCTTGGATCAACAAATACCACTTTTAAGTTTCAAAATAGACCATGCATGATATGGAGGCATGCAGGGCTCTACCACCGCACTCCTCGAGGTCTACAGACTCCTTGCACCAACTGGCTTCAGACCATCCTGTGAAGAGTAGTAGTGGTTAAAAATATCCTAAGAAGTCCTTCCCCTGTCCTTCCATTCACCAAAACCTTTTTCGTCTGTTATTTAACCTCATATCACAATTTTTCATGTCCCGTATTCTATTTCAATCTATCCCAATCTCTTGTAGGAAATGGTTCATTGACTCTTCTGCCCATGCTATTCATCTGGTAAATCCATTAAACACTGGTTTCTTTGTTGTAAGAGACTCCATGGTTTAATCTTTTTTTTGGCTTGATATAGGAAAACTTTATTGATTACCTCCCCTTTGATCATGTTGACCCTTCATAGGCCCCCTTAAACTTCTAATGTTTAGCCCTGCTTGGTTGGTCATTTGATTTTTGTAATCACACCCTGTTTCGCACTAGTACTAGACACAACTGCATGCGTCCCCCACGTCCAAAATACAAGCCACCTTCTCATCCTCACTTGAGTAGCAAACCTGTCTGACCTTATCCACCTTCCCAAAAGATCGTCGTAGGAAAGCAATAAATCGAATTCAACTTCTTTTGTCCTTTGGAATTATGTAGTTTTCTCATTTGATAGCCATGTTTCATGTTACACCTCTACTGTTACTCTGTTGTGTTGTAAAAAAATCTACATTTCCATGCCCTGTGAAGTATTTCAAATTGTGAAGAGGTTGGGGCAAGCCACAGGTGAGTTTGGGTGCTCAGGTAATTCTCCCGCCTAAGTAGTTTACGACCAGGGGTCTCAAATACAAAAGTTGATAAGGACCTTGTTCAGATTTTGCATGATGGAGCATGAATCAATTCCTCTCCATGACAACACTATTGGATCAGCTCATGGGAGGATTTTCCTACCTCCCCATTGGAGGTTCTGCTTAGCTCCTTATTGGAGGTTTGACTCATTGCCACCTATTGGTATGGCCATTGATTATGCAAAAAAAACCCCGGTCTCAACAGCCACGTGCAAAAACATTCTCCGTAAAGCTGTATCAATCTCTGTGTAAAGGCATGTCTTAAATTTTTGGTTTTTGGGTTCGGCTTGATTTTGGACTCCCTCTGCCGCCCAATCTACTCTCTCCTTCCCTGTTTCATTTTTTTTTTCCATCCCAAATGTTCCCCCCATCAGCTACAAATTACAGCTCGCTTCACATGAATTCCTACACAGTGTTGACCCTTCCCCAAATGCATGTAATCACTGCTGTGCATCCCCGGCGTGCCTAGGTATGTGCTCCATCCATTGACCCTGCTGCTCGTTAGTGACTGGTACAAGTGCCCCTTAATGAGAATGCATAGCACTACCAGAGCATTCACCAATTGGCCCTGCATCTGTGGGACTTTCTCTTGATCTCTCGCCCTTATGTACACCACGTCCCTCTAGCCTAGAAAACACGCTTGTCCTGAATTCTCCTCCCTCAATGATTGCACATTTCTGAATCTGCCTCCTTTTAGTTGTTTACCTTTTCTTGACTTTGTTCAAGTACCAAAATGCACGTGTCCAATAGTAGCACCCACTCTACAGAGCCACAGGTCCCTTCAGCGGATACTAGCCCGTTGGCTGCAATGGCTAGAAACCCACTAGCAATGGCATGTCTCACCATGCCATACTTTGGGTAGATTTTGCAGCTAAGATCACCCTCTCCTCTTCTTCCCCAAGGGACCCAATACTCCCGTCCTCCCTCTTCAACTCTAAGGCTGCCATCATTGACTGATCTTACACAACGGGTCCCCTCTCTTCCCTCATCCCACTCATACTTTCCCCCTCCCCCAACTGACACGCAAGCTCATTATGGAAGACATCACGTTCTCAGAGTCCTTCCTCCCCATTCATTTCAGGACAAGCGGGAACCCTCTCCCTCGGAGTCTCCAAATCTGTCCAGCGGACCCGTTTCTGATTTGGGCAGTCGGCTTCAAAGGCCAGGCACATTTTCTTCGACATACACTTTTCCCTCCCCTCACAGATTTCCAGGCTGAATTGTGGAAAGATCCACGGTCACTCATGGAATTATCCTCATCCTCCCCACTGTCTCCTCTCTCCCATTGCCGACCAGTTCTTTGATTGCACAGTTGAAGATTTCCTCACAAATGCATAAATTGATGCTATGGACGCTGATACAACCTGCTCTCGCAAGAGGCCGCAATATCCATACCGGCCACAACCCAAAGGTACGATCATGATTCATTAATGATTTATTCCCTGACACTCATCGCATTCCTATAAACATTTCTTGCCCCCTCTCTATTCCATACAACTGAGTACAAGTGGAAGCCCGTTGCAACCCCTTGCCAATGGAAGAAGGTCATACTATCCAATGAGCCAAACCCCCTCCGTGGTACAGTCCCCTCATCCGGCCATCATATACCAAGCATCCGTCCCTAAAGATGAGCCCACTAACTCTCCCCTACAATCCCACTTTTGTGTTCATTGTCCTAATCCCCTTATCCCCCTCACCTCTTCTTCAATTAAGTGCCCCTTGAATGGTTACATCCTGACCTCCAAGAGGACTATATCCCAAGCACTCCATCCTTGAACCGTTTCACTCTCGTCACACATGACCCTCAGTCACTTCTTCCACTGTTGTTTGCGCCTTTACACTCATCCTTCCCTCCCACGTGTGCAAGTCCCCCCCCCCCCCCCCCCCTCCCCATTCAGGTTTGAGTGCCTAAGCGCCACCTTCCCAAGTGGTCCTCCCGCACAGAATCCTGATCCCAGCTGTGCGTGAGACAGTTGGCCCTTCCTCTGCTCCAACTCATGCTGGAATGTCTCCCTCTACTGTCTCGGCTCCTTCTCGTCTGATGGGAGATGGAGACCTCCCCGACCTGCCCCAAATCCTCTTTATGATGCAACCATAGGAACAAGCAGACTAGGAAGAAGAAGCAGGATAAGATTAGATCCTTGATGTTGTTTGTGTTACAAAAACCACAATTGACAGGATTCTTACTCCTTTCTGACACCGTAGCCTACAATATCTTTCAACTGACATAGACATGCATTTTCTAGACATTCTTGTTTGGAAAAGCATTCACACTGAATCAGACATTGCAGTTGTGCATTTTGAGGAAGCTGAGCTTATGCCACAAGGGGTGTAGTTCACCGTCGGGTGCTTGTATTTCTCCCCTCTGCAGGTTCTAACATCATGCTTTATGCTCTTACAGTATGGCCCTTCACATGGTGGAAGAAGACAAGCATAGACAACCTCCTCTCGCACAACATGCCCTGGATTTGAAGAGCACCTTGAGGCTCAACCAGAGGACCTTAAGTATACCACTACAATCTGCATGAAAACCAAAAACTATGAATTGCTTAATGTTAAGAGCCTCATGTGTGCGATCATCTATGCAAGCCAGGCTTGACCCTTTTTAGAACACCTGTTTTATCTACACTTCTACGGAGATCCAGTCACAAGCAAGTACAACGGGAAAATTTGTGGCATAGCAGAGTGTGTTGCAAGTGGGGCTGAGATTTCACCACACTCACAAAGCCTGCAACCCTCTTCACCGTGGACCTCTTCAGCTGTGATAATGCTAGCCTCAATCACAAGATTTTACACCACCATTTTTCTTCCATTGATACTCACAAGTGTTTCCATCATGCCAGAAATGCACTCATCATGAAGAACACCACGGCTCGTGAATTCCACTTTCAAAACACACACATTTTTTCCCCATCCATAAGCTCACTTAAACACCCCTTGCATGCAAGCGCCATTTTTGGGAAGTGTGTGCTCATGATCGACATGACCACAATGGGATCCTGTCACCGGTGTGACTTCTGTCCGCAAGTACTACACATGCCTCTTGCCCAACTTTGGGCCCCGCTTCAGGAACAGTCTCTCCCACCTAGCAGCACGCTTCTGTACACAGAATCACAAGCTCTACCTCTAAAGAGAACTGGCCCTTCCCTCAAATAAGGGACAGTTGTGCATCTCATACTTCCATGTTCAGCATCTTTCTAGGAGCAGAAGTGCCTTCGTCAATGGCACATTGTAGCTCATTAAATCATCCCCAACACAAGCACCTGGGAATTTGTCTTTTGACCCTATGCTTGGAGTCGCGCTAGCTTCTATTTCCTCTAGCCTATGGCCAAAGACATGTCACATTGGAAACTATCATCGTGGTAACCACAAACACTTGGCTCCTGGCTTTCTCAAGTGATGCAACCACACTTCTTACCAGGTAAAGCTTATCAACTATCCATCCCTTGTGTCTTCTCTCTTGCACATCACTATCGTTTCCCATGTTGTCTTTGCGTACATGGCTGTGGTCATATTTTCGCTCCTTCTAACTTGCCAGCCCTCCCTCCTTCCTCCTTCAAGCTCTGGCCTTGTTCTCCTGACAAAGAAATTGTCAACCTTCCACACAATGGACAGAAGATTTCTTTCTCCTCATATGGATTCCAGGGATTCACTATAGAGCCCTATGATTTTCCTCTATTTTTTTCTCTCTTACAAATTGACACAAACGTGCTCTATACCAGTTGCTCGTCCCCTCCATTACATTACTACAATTCTATCCATTCATGACCTTTTCTTAGATACATCCCGACCTTCCCCTTACACTCGAGTCCAAACAACCCCCATTACTTCATGGTTCAGTTTTCCCTCCCTCCCACAATCACACAACTCTATCTCTAATTATACTCGGTGATGCAGCACCCAATTCTATTTTTTCACCATCACCCCTCCCTCTTGTACCAATACATGACTCAAAGGTTACCACTGAAATCATGAACCCCAAACCTAAAGCTCATCCCTCCCCGTCCTCAACCAATAAAATTCATGTCGACACAACACATTGCCAATCCACCACATTGCTTGGTACTTGTGGGCTATAACCCTTTTCCAGTATCTTGAGTACGTGTTTCACACATGGAATTCACACAATCACTTGACCTACAACATGGAAAGTGCAACATTCAAGTCTTACAATGTGGAATACCTTGCAGACTCCTCAGACACACAAACTTAATAAACCGCACATGAATTCTTATGGGTTGAACTCCACCAAGAAAAGAAACTTATTGAATCACTTCCTTGAGGTGTATAACATAATCATTGCAGTTCTCACGGAGGCAAAGATCATACGTTAGGACTTTCTATTGTACTCACAATTGTCCTCTCAGTCTACCATAACCGTTTGTCCCTCCTTCTACATCTACAAGGAAGGCTTTGTCACTGCAAGTAGGTAACAGCTCGGGTAAATAACCCAAGGTTCCTACTTCCTGGACGTGCTTCCACCTCAAGAATCCACTGGCAGATGTCTATTGTCTCTATCATTGTCATGAATACCCCTGTCAGTCCATCTAGCCATCCTGCATTATGGAATGAGCTTTACAATGCCCTGAAACTCCTTCATCAGTTCCTTTTGTGAAGTGAACTCAACCTAGAGTCTCAGATGGCTGATCGCTTGCCTCCATCAACAAATCCAGACTTTGATATCTTCTCGGTGAATTTGTGCCGTCTGAGATTGGGTGATGCTTTCCGACTCTTCTACCCTTAACTTGAGTACACCTATTGCCACCCTCCCTCTAAAGCCCATTCCCGCCTTGGCCACATCTATCACCACAATGAAATTCTTTTCCCAGTCCACCAAATCTGTCACATTCCTCCAACTATCTGACCACCTTCAGGCTAACGTGTCATCATTTCTCCCTTCACCATGCTCCTTACACTGCAAATCATTATGCAAACTTAACACTTTCATCCTCTACAAGCTTTGTATCCAGAATACTCCCTAGTTTCCTCCAAGAACTCTCGCTTCTCACCAAACGCATGCTCAACACAATGTTGAAGGCCTTCAACCATTTGGAGGCTCTAAAAGAATGAAAGAACCTAGGCCAGCAATTGTCTCAAGTCCAACAGTCCTACACGACCAACCTCTCCCAGATCCTCCTTCCTTGCCTTCACTAAATCCACAAAAGCTACACGCTTACTTCTCTTCTTGAGTCCTCTCGTATGGGAGAACTTTTCCTTGAAGCAGAACTTGGAGGGCTCTCGAACATCACCCCTCCTCACATGTCGTACAAATCCACCCAAATCTGCCACCTCCATTCTTGCCATAGGAGGCAAAAACAATGTCCTCCATAGTGACCCTAACCAACTATCTCTCATGGTCTAGTCCTTTCACTTAGTATACCGGAGGCCAGAACAGATCAAGATGTTCTCTCCCATCATGCTTCCATAGTGCAAGAAACCAATCCGACCATGTATCATTCTACAACTCTCTCAATCAATCTTCCGCCGAGGTTGTTCTCGGCCAACCATCACACAAAACTGTTAGCTACTGAGCTAACCACCTCCGGCAGAGAAGCCGCGAAACCAAAAAGCTCACAAAGGTTTTTACACCTTCTTCCTTTGCAGGTATGTGGCGTGCACCCCAAACTTAATCAGGCATACACTTCACCTTGAAGAGTACCTACGCCTTAGCATTACATCTCAAGAAGAGCTCAAGTCGTCAATACCCAAGAGAGCATCAAGCGAGGGTTGATTGATCAACATGCAAGACAAGTCCTTTTATAGATGTTTGTCCAGTCCTAAAACTCAAAAGCACATTCCTGAGAAGTGGCTTGACCCTGCCACATCACCAAGAGACTTGCGCTGTGGGCTTGACACATAAGCATCCTTGTGCCAAGGTGACTTATCAGCCGTGTTGCTTCCCAAAAACAACGGACTTTCTTTCTTGGAAGCTTCCATAACAACGAAGATGTGCATAGAGCCAGGATCGAGCTCATGACCTCTCACTTGGCCAAATCAACAAAATGGCCAAGTTAACCACTCACCTACATGGTGTACTCACAGGTCATATCTCACATGAGACAGAGCATAGTTGAGTCACCCTACAACAAATCCAGGGGTCATACCTCCACAAGGGGCAGAGCGTTCCTGATCCGTCGTACAAGACTGAACAAGGGGCAAACATATTCAACAAATCTCTCCCTTGCACCTTGCGTCAGTTTCCATCATCATTCTTCATCACTTGCGTTGACCATGCCGATACCTTGCCTGCCCGCCTGGTGGAGATCCTTGTCCAATGGCTTTGTAAGCATGTCAGCCCGGTTCAGCTTGGTGCCGACATACTCCAGCTCCACTGTCTGCTTGTAGACCAAGTCCCGAGCATAGTGGTAGCGGATCTCGATGTGCTTTGTGCGCCTGGACAGAACTGGGTTCTTGGACATGTCAATCGCGCTCATGTTGTCAATCTTGA
>SZWC01006792.1:30837-72114 GCA_023375785.1 Penium margaritaceum | reverse complement strand
CTCATGACCTCTCACTTGGCCAAATCAACAAAATGGCCAAGTTAACCACTCACCTACATGGTGTACTCACAGGTCATATCTCACATGAGACAGAGCATAGTTGAGTCACCCTACAACAAATCCAGGGGTCATACCTCCACAAGGGGCAGAGCGTTCCTGATCCGTCGTACAAGACTGAACAAGGGGCAAACCCATTCAACAAAAATCTCCCTTGCACCTTGCGTCAGTTTCCATCATCATTCTTCATCACTTGCGTTGACCATGCCGATACCTTGCCTGCCCGCCTGGTGGAGATCCTTGTCCAATGGCTTTGTAAGCATGTCAGCCCGGTTCAGCTTGGTGCAGACATACTCCAGCTCCACTGTCTGCTTGTAGACCAAGTCCCGAGCATAGTGGTAGCAGATCTCGATGTGCTTTGTGCGCCTGGACAGAACTGGGTTCTTGGACATTTCAATCGCGCTCATGTTGTCAATCTTGACGATTGTCGCCGTTGCCTGTGGTGCAAGCTGCGAAGCCACTGCACCTCTTTACACACCTCAGCCAATGCAATGTACTCAGCTTCAGCTGTTGACAAAGAGACACACTCCTGCTTGCGACTCGCACAACTGACAGCACCTCCATTTAGCATGCACACAAAGCCGGAGGTGGATTTTCTGTCGTCGATATAACCTCCCCAGTCAGCGTCGGTGTAGCACATGAGACAGAGTGACGCGGATCCAGCGATGCCTCCAAACTGGAGTCCCACATGCCGCGTCCCCTTAAGGTAGTGCATGATGCGCTTCACAACCTGCCAATGCAGTGAACCAGGATTGGCCACAAACCGGCTCACCTGCCCAACAGCATGGGCTATATCTGGCCGGGTGGCGACCATGGCATACATCAAACTGCCCACTACAGACTGATATGGGATGCCCAGCATGTCAGTTTTCTCCGCTTCGTTGGATGGGGAAATGGAGGTGGAGAGCTTGCACTCTGAGCTCATGGGTGTGCTGGCAGGCTTGCAATCTGCCATGTCGTATTGTTTGAGGATGGAGTCAATGTACTTTGTCTGGTTCACCCTGATGCTACCTGCGGCTCTGTCACGCTTGATGGCAATGCCAAGGTAGAAGTTAAGAGGACCCATGAGTAAGGGAGAGCTTCTTGAACATGAGAACAGTCCAAAACAGGGAGAGTGGCTCACTCTTTTTGAGGAGGGAAACCAAGCACCAGCACAATGACATGGGCTCTCCCTTACTCATGGACATGGGTCCTCTTAACTTCTACCTTGGCATTGCCATCAAGCGTGACAGAGCCGCAGGTAGCATCAGGGTGAACCAGACAAAGTACATCGACTCCATCCTCAAACGATACGACATGGCAGATTGCAAGCCTGCCAGCACACCCATGAGCTCAGAGTGCAAGCTCTCCACCTCCATGTCCCCATCCAACGAAGAGGAGAAAACTGACATGCTGGGCATCCCATATCAGTCTGCAGTGGGTAGTCTGATGTATGCCATGGTCGCCACCCGGCCAGATATAGCCCATGCTGTTGGGCAGGTGAGCCGGTTTGTGGCCAATCCTGGTCCACTGCATTGGCAGGCTGTGAAGCGCATCATGCACTACCTTAAAGGGATGCGGCATGTGGGACTCCAGATTTGAGGCATCACTGGATCCTCGTCTCTCCGTCTCATGTGCTACACCTGTTGAAAAATTGCCCCTCCGCATGCCCAAGTTTGGCGCCGGGAGGCGCTGACGAGCCGCCAGAAAATGGAAACTCCGCTCCGGCGGATTTGACGACTCGAAACTTGCTTAGATCCTAAAATGGAGGATTGCCCCTGAAAGTTGACGAGTTGGTGAATCCGGTGGGAGTTGTTTCGCAGGAATCGGACAATTATCGAGGGAGATATGACTTTCCAAAGTTGGGGTATGCGCAGCAGCTCTGGGAGCCGGCTGCGACTCGAAATCCGGTCGATAATCGACCGGACCGAGTAACAAAAATACCATGTGGAGAAAATGCTCCGATAGGCCTGCCGAGGCGTCCGGTGGATGATCCACCTGATCCGGTGGATCATCCACCGAATCCACTAGTGCAGGTTGTTACTGAGGGACTTAGCCAAAATCCTGGCTCGACGTCCGAAACTCAGTAGCACGTTTTGTTACTCGGGGACTTAGTCAAAATTCTGACTACAGGTCCGCAGACAGGTTTCGAACCTCGTCACACCCCATCACCAAACATGACCCAAAAGTGGGTAGGCTGCGTGGAAACAGTGTCGGGGACCCATAAACCATGTGCAATGGGACATGCGCCTTGGGAAAGGCGCCTCGCACGCGAATGAAGGCGCCACGGCGAGTGGCGGCGTCAGGCTTCTGTGGTGGGTGAGACCTGCGCTTCGGCAAGCATAACTTGAGCTACGCTTGGCCGAATCGCGCGCTTTTTGGTGCGTTGGAAATCTCATGACTAGCCCTGTAAATGTTGTGATCATGTTCATGTTCAAAAACTAACTCAAAACGACGTTATTCCCTTCGCAAACTGACTGTCTTTAAATTCTTGCTCACATAGCGTGAGGCGACCAGAAAGCTCACGCTCAGTCTCAGATTCTCCCAAAACAGTAGACGTGAACCACTAGAGACAATCAGACAAACTTTGGGACCGCATCAAGCGGATCTCATCCTGACAAAGGGTTATGGGCCCACGGGTCTGAACGCCTCCAACGTTCACGTCTTCCGCAGCGCACGGGATCGTCATCTTGGACGTCGCCGTGAAGTTCTGAGAACTCGTCGGAGTAGCATCTGCGCACATGGCGCAGAAGGAGATGCAGCCCATTCAGAAGTATGCGGGCAGCCCGGGCTTTGGGCTATGGAGGTGGCAGTTCGAACTGCACCTCTCGCATAAGGGGCTGCTGGATGTCATGTTGGGAAAGGAGGTGCTCACAGAGGCGACTGCTACGGACGCAGAGAAGCAGGCTTTCGAAAAGAAGAACACGGAGCCGCTCATGCTCCTAGTGTCCGGGACGGCCGAGTCGCAGTGGGGCTACTTCCAAGGCTGCAAGCTGGCAGCCAAAGCTTGGGAAAAGCTCTGCGCCATCCACCAATCCAAGTCGCTCGCGAACAAAATCTTCGCGATGAAGCGACTCCTCACGGTGAGAATCGAGGAGGAAGATGATGTCATCTCTGCCATGCAGCAGATCGAGTCGCTCGCCTCGCAATGCAATGACGTGGGGTGGAAGATCGACACGCAGCTGCAGGCGATGGCTCTCCTCATGGCCCTACCTGACAGTTGGGATCCACTCATCACCGTCCTTGGAGGATGGTCGGAGGACAAGCTCACCTATGGCGCGGTCGCAGAGTACATCCGCAACGAGGCGCAGCGTCGGAGCTGCGGGGAGTCCTCGTCTTCCTCATTGGCCCTCGTCACCAAAACGTGCGGTGGCGGAAGGGGGGGCCGAGGAAGTGGCGGAAAGGGCGGCGACAAGAAGGGCGCCAAGAAAGGTGCGTGCCGCAACTGCGGCAAGGAGGGCCATTGGGCCCGTGAGTGCCCGGAGGAGGAAAAGACCGGCGGCAAAAACAGCAAGGGCAGGTCGCTCCTCAACGGCAACAAGAACCACTTCCTCAAGAAGGCCAACAGGTTGTGCCTGGATTCCGGGGCCGAGGAGCACACCCAAGTCGAGAAGGTGGGGTTCGTCACCTACGAGAAGTCCTCCAAGTCAATGGTGGTCGCGAACGACAAAGTCAAGCCGGCGGCCGGCCAAGGCGACGTGGAGGTGGAAGTCGTGGTGGGCGGTAAGAAGGAGCTGTGCACAATTCGTGATGTGCAGCACGTCCCCGGCCTGGCTGACATTTTGAGTGTCAGCCGCTTGACGGAAAAGGGGTATGAGGTGCTCTTCCGCAGGAAAGGCGCAGTGGTGCGCATCGACGGCGACGGCGAGGTCGTGTTGGAGGCGAAGCGCGAGGGCGGTCTCTACATCGTGGAGACCAAGGTGGTTCCTGCGGCATCCGACGCAGCAGATTCGCAGGAGCGCGTCGTCAATATGGCCAAGGGAGGAAGCGCTGATCTGGAGCTCTGGCACCGGCGGTTGGGGCATTCGGCGCCCGCAACCGTTAAGGAGATGGCGAAGCACGACATGGTGCGCGGCCTCGTCATCGACGGTGCAGACGCGGCAGCAGATGCAGCAGCGCACAAAAAGTGCGAGCCTTGCATTTTGGGCAAGGCGCGGCACAAGCCGTTCAACGAGAACGCGGCTCGCGCAAAGGACCTGCTGGAGGTCGTGCACAGCGACGTGTGCGGACCATTCAAAACGCCGTCAAATGGCGGCTTCAGATACTTCGTCACCTTCATTGACGACTGCAGCAGGAAGCTCTACGTGTACTTCATGAAGCGGAAAGTCGAGGTCCTGGACCGGCTGAAGGAGTACGTCGCAGCACTGGAGAGGCAGACTGGCCGGAAGGTCAGAGCGCTACGCAGCGACAATGGCAGAGAGTACGTGGGCTGCAGCGGGTGGATGAAGTAGCAGGGCATCAAGTGGGAACACACTACGCCGTACTCGCCACAGTCCAACGGAGTGGCGGAGCGGGCGAACCAGACGCTGCTCAACATAGTGCGGACCATGCTTGTGGATGCGGGATTGCCGCGAGGTTTATGGGCGGAGGCTGTGCGTACAGCGAGCTACACCATCAACCTCACCCCAACAGCGGTGCTGAAGGGTAAGGGCGGCTGGAAGACGCCGCAGGAGGTTTGGAGCGGGCGCAAGCCAAACGTGGCACACCTGAAGGTGTTCGGGTGCAAGGTGCACGCGATGGTGCAGGCAGCGCAACGACGCGATAGCAAGCTGGAGCCGCGGGCGAAGCCGTGCTTGTTCCTCGGCTACGAGAGCGCGCAAAAGGCGTATCGGCTCTGGGACCCGCGCACTCAAGAGATCATCCGCAGCCGTGATGTCGAGTTCGACAAGCAGCAAAGCTTCAGCAGCAGCAGCAACGACATGAGGGTCGAGAACACTCCAAAACAGGGGGAGTGGTTCCAGCTCCTTGACTACGAGGAGGAGCCGGCGGACGCAGAGGTCGATGATGCGGTGTCGGAGCGCGGCGGTGCAGCAGGTGCAGCAGTCGACACGGAGGATTCCGACGACGATGTAGCTGGGTTGGAGATCCGGCGGAATGATCAGTCGAAGGAGGCACCGCGGGTGCCGAAGCGCGCACTCCCGGCGGAGTTCGCGTCGGGCGTCGGAGAAAAATCCTCCGGACGCGCCGCCCGTCCGGTTGATGGTTCACCGGAGCGGGAAGAGTCCTCGGGAAGCCGTCCGGTCGATGATTCACCAGAGCGGGCTGAGTCGGAAGGATCGCAGCAGAGCGACGAGACGCCGCCAAGACTGCCGCGCCGCAGCGGGAGGCAACGGAGAGCAGGGAAGCGTTTCGACGCAGGCACCGGTCGATGGATCGGCATGACACGGTGCATGCTAGCTGCATCAACGGAGCCGACGACCATGCAAGAGGCACTTACGCGGCCCGAGGGAAAGCAGTGGGATGCCGCCATCAAGTCGGAGTTGGCGTCCATTACTGAAAATGACACGTGGCAGCTGGTTGACAGGCCAAAAGACGCCAAGGTCATCGGCTCCAAGTGGGTCTTCAAGACCAAGTTCACGAAGGAAGGTGTGGTTGACAAGTACAAGGCTCGGCTCGTGGCGAAGGGGTACGCACAGCGTAAGGGCGAACACTACGATGAGACGTTCGCCCCCGTCGCCAAGTTCACAAGCATCCGGGCAATCCTTGCGGTGGCAGCCGCGAAGGACATGGAGCTCCACCAAATGAACGTAAAGACGGCCTTCCTCAATGGCATCATCGACAAGGAAATCTACATGGAGGTGCCGGAGGGGGTTGAGGCACCGGAGGGCAAGGTGTGCAAGCTGCGGAAGTCCTTGTACGGGCTAAAACAATCGCCTCGTTGCTAGTACCAACAGATGGACAGCTTCATGGCACAACTCGGCTTCAAGCGTTGTGAGGCGGATCACAGTGTGTACGTGCGGCGCAGCAAGAAGCTCCATCAGATTGTCGCACTCTACGTGGACGATCTGATCTTGTGCTCCTCAGACCTGCCGAGCCTACAACAGCTGAAAGAGCAGCTGAGCACCAGGTTCCAGATGTCGGACATCGGGGAGCTGGAGTTCTACCTTGATGTGAGCATTACGCGAAACCGGAGGGTGCGCACGCTTGAGCTGGGGCAGGCCAAATACGTGGCCGAGGTGCTGAAGCGGTACGGTATGGAGGACTGCAAACCAGTGTGCAGTCCTGTCTCCACGACCTATGAACTGAGTGCGGCAATGGCGCCGCAAACAAAAGAAGAGCGGGAGGATGTGGCAGGGGTGCCTTACCCATCAGCGGTGGGCAGCCTCATGTACGCCATGATGGCGACTCGACCGGACCTGGCCTACGCGGTGGGCCAAGTGAGCAGGTACGTGGCCGACCCAGGGCCACTACACTGGCAGGCGGTCAAGCGCATCCTCCACTACCTGCAGGCGACGCGGCACGCGCGCCTGAGGTTTGAGGGCAAAGGGCGGGCGGACCCTTTGCGTCTGGTCTGCTACACGGATGCAGACTACGTTGGCGATTTGGACAAGCGGAAGTCCACATCCGGCTACGTGTTCTTCCTCGCTGGTGCAGCAGTCTCGTGGTGTAGTAGGAAGCAGGACTGCGTCGCCACCTCCACAGTGGAAGCTGAGTACATCGCGCTGGCCGAGGTGGTCAAGGAGGCGATGTGGCTCCGTAGGTTAGTGGGGGAGCTGGGTGTGCCGCAGCAGGAGCCTACGGTGGTGCACGAGGACAACACCGGCTCCATCTCGCTGACCAAAAACCCGACGCAGCACAAGAGGACGAAGCACATTGACGTGCGTTATCACTACGCAGGAGACATGGTCGAGAAGGGACAGGTGGTGCTGCAACACTGCAGCACGCACAGCATGCTTGCGGATTGCTTCACCAAAGCGCAACCCGCAGACCGGCACGCGATGAGCGTGGCCGGACTTGGGATGACCAGCTATGATGGGCTAGAGGGCGCAGCGGAAGATGAGTGAGAGAAAGCTGGAGCAGCGGGCATGGAAGGTGCAAGGGGGAGAATGTTGAAGAATTGCCCCTCCGCATGCCCAAGTGTGGCGCTGGGAGGCGCTGACGAGCCGCCAGAAAATGGAAACTCCGCTCCGGCGGATCTGGCGACTCGAAACGTGCTTGGATCCTAAAATGGAGGATTGCCCCTGAACGTTGACAAGTCTCTAAATCCGGTGGAAGTTGTTTCGCCGGAATCGGACAAGTATCCAGGGAGATATGGGTTTCCAAAGTTGGGGTATGCGCAGCGGCTCTGGGAGCCGGCTGCGACTCGAAATACGGTCGATAATCGACCGGACCGAGTAACAAAAATACCATGTGGAGAAAATGCTCCGATAGGCCTGCCGAGGCGTCCGGTGGATGATCCACCTGATCCGGTGGATCATCCACCGGATCCAGTAGTGCAGGTTGTTACTGAGGGACTTCGCCAAAATCCTGGCTCGACGTCCGAAACTCAGTAGTACGTTTTGTTAGTCGGGGACTTAGTCAAAATTCTGACTGCAGGTCCGCGGACAGGTTTCGAACCTCCTCACACCCCATCACCAAACACGACCCAAAAGTGGGTAGGGTGCGTGGAAACA
Organism: Penium margaritaceum; assembly: GCA_023375785.1. NCBI lineage: Eukaryota > Viridiplantae > Streptophyta > Zygnematophyceae > Desmidiales > Peniaceae > Penium > Penium margaritaceum. The sequence goes on along the minus strand of SZWC01006792.1, from coordinate 64,465 downwards.
GTGCAGGGGACCCATACACCATGTGCAATGGGACATGCGCCTTGGGAAAGGCGCCTCGCACGTGAATGAAGGCGCCACGGCGAGTGGCGGCATCAGGCTTCTGTGGTGGGTGAGACCTGCGCTTCGACAAGCATAACTTGAGCTACGCTTGGCTGAATCGCGCGTAATTTGGTGCGTTGGAAAGCTCATGACTAGCCCTATAAATGTTGTGATCATGTTCATGTTCAAAAACTAATGCAAAACTACGTTATTCCCTTCGCAAACTGACTGTCTCTAAATTCTTGCTCACATAGCGTGAGGCGACCAGAAAGCTCACGCTCAGTCTCAGATTCTCCCAAAACAGTAGACGTGAACCACTAGAGACGATCAGACAAACGTTGGGACCGCATCACGCGGATCTCATCCTGACAATACCGACGCTGACTGGGGAGGTGATATCGATGACAGAAAATCCACCTCCGGCTTTGTGTGTATGCTAAATGGAGGTGCTGTCAGTTGTGCGAGTCGCAAGCAGGAGTGTGTCTCTTTGTCAACAGCTGAAGCTGAGTACACTGCATTGTCTGAGGTGTGTTAAGAGGTGCAGTGGCTTCGCAGCTTGCTCTCTGAGATGAAGGCACCACAGGCAACGGTGACAATCGTCAAGATTGACAACATGAGCGCGATTGACATGTCCAAGAACCCAGTTCTGTCCAGACACACAAAGCACATCGAGATCCGCCACCACTATGCTCGGGACTTGGTCTACAAGGAGACATTGGAGCTAGAGTATGTTGGCACCAAGCTGAACCGGGCTGACATGCTTACAAAGCCATTGGACAAGGATCTCCACCAGGCGGGCAGGCAAGGTATCGGCATGGTCAACGTAAGTGATGAAGAATGATGATGGAAACTGACGCAAGGTGCAAGGGAGAGATTTTTTTAATATGTTTGCCCCTTGTTCAGTCTTGTACGACGGATCAGGAACGCTCTGCCCCTTGTGGAGGTATGACCCCTAGATTTGTTGTAGGGTGACTCAACTATGCTCTGTCTCATGTGAGATATGACCAGTGAGTACACCATGTAGGTGAGTGGTTAACTTGGCCATTTTGTTGATTTGGCCAAGTGAGAGGTCATGAGTTCGATCCTGGCTCCATGTACATCTTGGTTGCTATGGAAGCTTCCAAGGAAGAAAGTCCATAGTTTCTGGGAAGCAACACGGCTGATCAGTCACCTTGGCACAAGGATGCTTATGTGTCAAGCCCACAGCGCAAGTCTCTTGGTGATGTGGCAAGGTCAAGCCACTTCTCAGGAATGTGCTTTTGAGTTCTAGGACTGGACAGATAGCTATTAAAGGACTTGTCTTGTATACTGATCTATTAACCCTTGCTTCATGCTCTTTTGCATATTGACGACTTGAGCTCTTCTTGAGATGTAATGCTAAGGCGTTAGTACTCTTGAAGGTTAAGTGTATGCCTGATTAAGTTTGGGGTGCATGACACATACCTACAAAGGAAGAAGGTGTAAAATCCTTTGTGAGCTTTTTGGTTTTGCGGCTTCTCTGCCGGAGGTGGTTAGCTCTGTAGCGAACACTATATCCGTACATTATCGATCAAATCTTGCAACTCTATAACCAACTGGTCCTCAGCCCAATGCAAAGTGATGGTTTTGCCTCTTTGTCAACACACTCGTCTACGAGAAGGAAGAACCACATGACATTGCCACCTGTCGACCTACAACCTTGTTCTTTTTTCATAGGCAAAGTGCTTGATGAGCTCTTAACCTCGGTCTAGCCACTTCACTCTCCTACACAATCAATGATGATCAAATTGGCTTTGCCCTTATCCGTAGTATTCAACATGCTCTTATACAACTCTCTGATCTCCATCATCGGGTGCTTCACACCTTGCCTTTGCTCTATTTCTTGACAATGGACTTTGAGAAAGCCTACGACTCCCTTGACACGGACTGCCTGTTTGTAAAACTTATCACTTGGATTCATCCACACCTTTTACACATCGTTTCTGTCTACTCCATCATAGAACCATTCCTCATTTTCTCATCAATGGGCACCAAACCAACGACATCATGCTCGAGTCTCGCCTTCACTGGGGCTACCCCCTCTCTTCCTTCCTTTTCATTTGCATAATGAATGGTTGCAAACCTTTTTGGTTTTTGCACACTTCTCATTGTGCTCTGTTGTGTCCTCCCGGCTTGTGTACATTGATGTGCAGATGACTAACGACGAGACGGGACACTGTTGGAGCATCATTTGGTGGACCTGATCCACACGAGTTTTGCTAGAGCCTCTTCCATTAGACGCTTGACGTGCTCAGCTCCATCTGCGGGCCTCCTCAACAGTCATGCCCCCGGAAATCACTGCATTTGCAGACACTACCTGCATATATCTTGTGCCAGATCTGACTGCACGGTTGCACTTGCAGCGTCATGTTTTGCTTAAGGTCCGACTTTAAGATCATTGAGGCACCGTTGCTGCCGGAGTCATTCTAGCCTAGACACTACCTGGATTTAGGCATTCATAACTCCTTGCTGCTATTTTTCTAGATGATTCTGACCACACGACTGTGTTTGCAGCATGGGTACTTAGGTATGGTCCAAATTTCGGGGAAACCGGATGATGCCCGGGTTTGGGGCTGTCGACTGCCTGGTAGGGTTCACCAAGAAAACTCAGCCTGCCAAGGAAATAGAGAATTTATTTATAGGCGAAAAGCCCATGTTCCTCTTGTTTCGGATGATAAGCCCCATCCACCCCTACATCAGAACTATAAGCCCCATCCGTCCTTCTGTCAAAATGATAAGCCCCATCCGCCCCTTCGTTGGAACGAATGGCCTCATCCACTCCTACGTCAGAATGATAAGCCTCATCCGCCCCTGCCCCAGAACAATGATCCTCATTTTCCCCTGTCTCAAAACAAAAAGCCCCATGTACCCCATACACTTAAGGGGTACATGGGGCTTATTGCTCTGAGACAGAGGTGGATGAGGTTTATTGTTCTGAGGCAGGGGCGGATGAGGCTTATCGTTCTGACTCAGGGACAAAGGAGGCTTATTGTTCCGACGTAGGGGTGGATGGGGCTTATTGTTCCGACGGAGGAATAGATGATGCTTATCATTCTAATGGAGGGGTACATGAGGGTCAAGGGTGAAGAAATTGGGGTGGATCGGCATTTTCACCCTTTCCTGATTGGTTGGTCACCAGAGCAACAAGCTCTACAAAGCTGAGCGGGGCGTAATCATGTGAGGGATCTCTCAGTTGATCTCATTCTCAGCTGCTAATCCATTCATTCTCAGTTCTGTCTGCCTTTCTGGCACTAACTCCTCAGCAGTTAGTTTTCTCTCACAAGTCTTAGAGTAGCTAGAGGGGGCAGCAATGCAAAGCAAGGAGCGTGGAGCCATGCCTACTCCAACCATACTGCAGCCCCAACACGCTGCTCTAGGATAGTTTCCAGTTTAGTATCATAGCCAGAGCCTAGCAGAAGCAGCAGATCTGGTCAGCAGCAAGGCGTTCATTTCCTAGTCAACGCCGACCGTCCCAGAAAAGTGCCCGTGCAGAAGAAACTTTGCCAAAGAATTCCTGGCAGAGTTAACCCACTCCTGGTGATGTCGTCAAAACGATCCCTACACAGGGGAAATGCTGTTGATTTTTTTCTTCAACGACATGGACTCTACAATGGCAGTAGCATTAGCGGAATCGCAACCGACAAACCAACTGGTGATGTCGTAGCACCGACACGTGGCGATGACGCCACTGAGAAGGGAAGTTCCTTGCCACCCTTTCCTTCTCTCCCTTGCAACTGCTCCCGCGGTAGCAACAACATCCAGCACCACAGCAACTGCAGCAGCATCAGTAATGCGGCTGTAGTAGCCACAATAACAACTAGGACGGTAGCCATGGCAACACCCGTAGCACAGCTGTAGCCGTCGTAGAAGCTACAGCTCTAGCACATCCACGGCTTCCGCAGCAACAGCCGTAGTAGCAGCCGTAGTGCAGCTGTAGCCATAGCAGTATCGGCATTGTAGTAGCTATGACAGTAGCTTCAACAACAGTAGAGGCAGCACAGCAGCCGCAACAACACCCACAATAGTAGCAGCCATAGCATCAGCTGTAGTAGTAGCAAGAGCTACGAGTGCCACAACGGCACTTGCGGGCGACACAGCATGAGCCACAATAGCAATAGGAGTGTAACAACCACCGCGATAGCACAAATAGTAGCAGTGGTAGTGCAGCAACAACCGCATCAGTAGCAATAGTAGTACGGTAGCCGTGGCATCAACAGCGATTCACTTTTGACATCAGCATATGTGAGCCACTGTTGACATCAGCCGTCGTCGATTGACGTCCCTACTCACATCATTACTAACTTCAGCAATCAAGCAGAAAAAGAAGTAAAAATCAAAACTCAAACTAGGGCCATGGCTAAAAGCCCCAGTGAGGAGGAGTCCTCCTTTATTGGAGGACCCAGTGGTTCCCCTTTCCTACAGTAGTTGTAGCAGCTGCAACAGCAGCAATAGCAATAGCCGCTACAACAGCAGTAGCTATTGCTACCGTTGTAGCTATAGTAGTAACAATAGCAACACTAGTAGCCATAGTAGCAGCTGCAACAACAATAGCAGCTTCACCTGTAGCAACAACAGCCCATGCTACCACCGTAGCAGTAGCAGCAATACCACCAACAGAAACAACAACACCACCACAAACAACAGCAGCACCACCACCACCAAAAACTACAACAACAGTAGCAAGAGCAACAGCCTGTTGGCTTTGTCACCAGTCCCGCTGGTTTGCTAGACCCCCTAGCCGCCATTTGCTAGAATCTTCCCGTACTAACACAACAACTTGCAGCATTGTAGCCGCCAACACCATAGAACCACACAAGTGTCGCACTGTCTTCCTTCCTCTGGGATATGCCAATCACACCATTTCTGTTGCCACGCATTACATGGCACAACAGCAGACCCAGCGCCAGCGGCAGACTGTGACTGCAATCCTTGGCCCCACCCTGGGTGTTGGCCGTAGGGCAAAGGAATTTGAGACCCTGCCCTCGCCGCTCCGAGCCGGCAAACAGTTGGAGCTAGGAGCTCAGCTTCTACATCTAGGCACAGAGTGAGGGCCTGCGACCATACTACACTCTCCCGTACGATCCCTCCCAGGCTGACCAACTACATGATGCTCGTCGCTTTGTACGCACTCTCGTCCCGATCGCCCCTCTCACTGCTCCCCTCGCCATCGAGCCCGTCCTCAACGACTTCACCATTGGCAGGACTCCATACCCTGTATTTGCGTGGCACGATATGACGCGCCCTTATCACCTCTCCAACAAGGATGAGACCAGCCGTCTACTCAAGGAGTTCAACTCTGTACACATGTGGGAGACTGAGTCGGTCACCTCCTACTAACAACGGGTGGAGGACATCCTATGCCGCCTCGAGAACGTTGCTCCACCCCCTCTCGTCGCGCTCCTGACCATCACGCGCGGTGCTGGCATGTTCATTGTCGTCTTTGTACACTACACCCAGGACGTCCTCACCGTGATAGCGGCCCAAGGCACCCTCTGGCCCTATGCATACGAGTTGTTCTTGAGGATTGAGGGGGCTCACATGGAGGCGCACGTTCACCGCACAGAGGCCCTTGCCTCCCCTGCAGTCACCTACGTAGTTATCACTGCCCCATAGAAGTTGCGTCCGTTGGCTCCTTGTTGTTAGGGAAGAAGAAGCCCAAGAGGAGAAAGTGCAATGGCCAGCAGCAGCAGCCGACTAGATCCAGTGGTAGCGACCTGCTGTGCCACAACTGTGGCCAGCCAGGCCAGTGGTGGCATATGTGCCCGGTCATGACGCACGAGGCGTGCGGCATCGCCACCATGTGTCGCCAACGTGATTTCCCTCTCGACACTACTGCCATTATTGTTGCCACCCCTGATGCCTCCACCCCATCCGGTAGCTCCAGTCCTCCAATATTGCACCAATCCTACCATCCTCGGCCCTACAACAGTACCATCCGCAACCATCGGCGCCACTCCTTCCATCACCAGCGCAGACTTCCTCCTTTCCGGGCTCCGGCGCCATCACACCGTAGCCGGTCTACGCCCCCGGGCCCTCCATGCATGAGCGCCAATTGGAGCAATTCATCGCTCTCCAGCTCGGCCTCCCTCGCCCTCCCCCCTAGGGAAGTGCGAGTTGCATCACCGCCTATTTGCTTGCCCTACCTTGCATGACAGAGACTCAGCTACGGTTGTGTCTTGCTTCCTCGTCCATCCCGTCCTCTCCCATCCCCTCCCCTCCCACTCCTCTATATGATGACATCGCATGGCTTGATGACTAGCAGCCTGGGTTCACCCCCTCGTCCACCGTGTCCGCGTTGCTCACCCATTGCCTTGAATCGGTTAGCAAACTTGCAACACCAATCCAAGATCGTGCCAAGACCTGGATCATTGACTCCGGGATCACGCATCAAATAACAGCCTCACACAAGGCCTTCAACATGCTTGGTGTCATTGCATGTCGGTGTTGTTCCCTGTTTGCGGTGTCGGTGTTGTTTGTTTCTAGGGTCCCGCTGGGGATGTCTTTGTGACTAATGTCATCTTCATCCTTAGTCTTCAGCTCAGCCTCCTATCTGTCACTACCCTCGACCGCATGAGCATGGACATTTCGTACTCGTATGGTGCTAGTACTGTGTTGTTGCATCCGTCTGGTCGTGTCTTCCTACACGCCATTGCTCGTGGCACCCCGTGGCATGTCCCTTGTATATCCTCTCCGTCAGCCAACACAGGCCACTTATTCATCATCAACGTGCTCTCTATGTAGCACCTCCGCCTTCTACATTGCCGCCTCTACCACGTCAACTCGGTTGTCATTGACAGCATACTCCGCACCCAGCCGGCCAAGGGCCTTGACCCCCTCCTCCTTTCCCATGTCGTATCCCACTCAATGCATTGACTGTGTTCAAGGGAAGATGCACCGCTCCACTTACCCCATGTCCTCCCTTGCGTCTGCCCATCTGGATGTGATCAACTCCGATATCATGAGGCCCCTTCTCACAGAGTTTTCTTTAGGAGCAAGGACGCTATGTCCTCACCCTCATTAACGACCACTCTCGCTAACGCTAGGTCTTCTGCCTTCGGCAGAACAACAACGTTGCTTCCACCATTCAGGACTGACTCTTTGGTGCAGAACATGAGTGTGTTCATCCTCTTCATCGTTTCCACATTGATCATGGTGGTGAGTTCATGGGCGAGACCACGACCTTCCTCACCTCTCGCGAGATCCATCATGAGACGTCAGCACCTTACACGCCCGTCCAGAACGACGTCTCAGAGCGGTGAAACCGTGCCATGACCGACGCCATGCGCACTATGCCCGTAGAATCCAGTCTCTCTGATGGGTTCTTCTTGAAGATATGGCCTACATGACATGGATCTAGAATTGGGTTTTCCACAGACCCCTTCCCCGATAGTCCACGCTGTACTAGCATGGTGTGGTCAGCGTGCTGACCTCTGCCAGGCTTGCGTCTAGGGTTGCGTGGCCATTATGTGGTTGCCTGTCCCACAGCAAGCCGGCAAGCTTATCCCCCACTGGCATCCGTGTACCTTCCTTGGCGTCTCACGTCAGTTCAAACCCTCGCGCTTCAGTGATCCCTCCCAGCACTACATCGTTGAGTCCCGGGATGCCCTCTTCTTTGAGAAGTTGTTTCCCCATGACCTCCTTTGCTCCATCTTGTTGATGCCCCACCGGTTGCATGGGTGATTGGTGAGTCCATCCTCCATCTTGCTACTTTGTGGCGATAGATTGCCTTCACCCACTGGCCCCCCAGGGCCGGCAGTCCTGTCTGCACCTGTTGGCCACTTTTGGCCGGCAGCCCCGCCTGCACCCGTTGGCCTCTCCGAGCCGATAGCTCCGTTTGCACCCGTTTGCCCCTCAAGGCCGGCAAGCCCAGCCTGTACCCAATGGCCCCTCCGGGCCGGCAACCCAGTCTGTACCCGTTGGCCCCTCCAGGCTGACAGGCCGGCTTGCACCCACTGGTCCCTCCGCGCCGTCCGCCTCGTCCTTGTCCGCTAGCCCCCCCGGATTGGCCGCCCCATTCGCGTCCGCTAGTCCCTCTCGGCCAACCGCCTCGTCCGCATGAGCTGGTCCCTCTGGGCCGGCAGCCTCATCCTCGTTGGTTGAACTGTCATGGGCCTCCCTCTCACCGCCCCAGGACGCGCCCAAGGCACTGACTGACTCGCTCCGAGCTGCCCCCTCTCTTTTGCCTCCCGCCCTGCCACGCTACACATGTGGCTTAGGCTGTAGCCTCCAACTCAAGCCATCAGTGAGCGCACAGGCCGTCGCGTCGTGCCCTCTCTTGCCACGACCCCCTGTCGCCCCACGAGTCTCCTCGCCTCCTAACTGGCCCACCCCCACAGTTGTGAGTGGGGACCCTGGCACCAAGGCCCTTGGCGTGGCCACATTGGCTGTTGTTGTAGATCTCCACCCCATCTCTACATTGACTACGCCATGCTCCATCAAGAGCACCAACACGTCGTTACAGCTGCGCTCATGCACATGCCACCTGGGGCTCGGGACGCGCACGCGCGCACTATCTACTCCACGGTACGTCCTGAGGACCCGGCCACCTTGCGTGAGGCTCATGCTTCCCTCGAGCTGCACACTGGGAGGACGCATGTGCCGACTTGCTCACTGCCACCCGGCAGCATCAGGTTTATGAGCTTGTTGACCTCCCCCCGGCCGCGAGGACATCAGCGTCAAGTGGGTCTTTTGGCGTAAATGGAAGCCCAATAACTCTATGGAAAAGTACAAGGCCCATCTACGGCCAAGGGGTTTGCTCAGGTCCCTCGGTCGACTATAACCAGATCACTCCGGTTGGCTAGTTCTCCACTAGCCGGGTGCTCTTTGGTCTTGTTGTCCAACACGGGCGGGAACTACATCAGATGGAAGTGAGTAATGCATTCCTCCATGACTCATTGGAGGGCGAGGAACTCTACATAAAGCAGGTCCCAAGCTTTGACGACGTCAATGGAAGGGTGTTGGGACTACGTAAGGACCTCTACGGCCAAAAGCAATCTCCTCACTACTAGAACCAAGAGATTAGTCACACGCTTCTTCGTGGCGGCCTCCTTTACAACACTGCAGACCCCGCACTATTCATCAACCCAAGAGGCCAGCCCTTCGTCCGTGTCCTAGTCTACGCCAGCAGCCTCCTTGTTGCGTCGCCGGATGCAGCTGCCATCCAGCGCATCAAGGACTTACTTCACACCACCTATGAGATGAAGGACCTGCGACCTGCCCGAGTGTTCCTAGGTATGGAGTTAGAGCATGATCGCTCCCAGGGTGTCATGCACATCCACCAGGCTGCCTACGTCCAAACCCTATCCACTCGGTTTGCCGATGTTCTACCTCTTGTGCCAAGCGCATCCTCACTCATGTCGCTTGATGGCCAAATAGAGCTGAACCATCTAGACACAGTCGTTGTGGGGGAGCCAGCCAATGTGACCACGTATCTGCATGTCATTGGGTCACTGATGTTCCTGGGAAGGACGACGCAACTAGACATCGCTTTTGCCGTCAACCTCCTAGCATAGTTCTCCCAGGAGTTGCGTCACCTCCATTTCGAAGCTGCGATCCACAACTTGTGCTATGTCATCTCGACTCCAAGACGAGGCCTTATGTACCGTCGACAAATGTGTGTTGTTGATATGGGCTCTAACAATAGTGACTTGGCTGGCAGCCCGGACGGCAAGAGCTGCACAGGCTGGATCTTCCTTGTTGACGGCACGGCTGTGTCCTGGCACAGTGGCAAGCAAGATTGTGTAGCACGCAGAATTGCTGAGGCTGGGTAGGTGGCCGTTGTTTCTGGCGCGTGTGAAATTGTGTGGTTGTGTCATCTGTTGTTCAAGTTTCATTAGTCTCTTGCGTCCATCACATCGCACTGTGACAATGAGAGTGCCATGGCCATCACTGACAACGAGGGCGTGCATCACACGTGCACAAAGCACATCAATGCTGAGTATCATAATGTACATTCGTTGTTGCACAATGGCAGCGTCATCATCATGTGGGTTGAGACAACAGGGTGAGAGCTGACTTCTAGATCAAGACAATGAAGCACGACTCGTTCAACAAGGCTGTGATTACGGTCAGTGTGTATCCGTGAGCTACCCTCTCTACCCCTGCCTACGTATTGCTTGTCTTGGAGGAGTTTTGCCTACCTGATGGATGTGCTCATTGCCCATCCATGTGCACTGCCCTGGTGAGTCATGGGGGAGTGTTGGTTCTTGTACGCTTCTTATTCTGCTCTGTTCCATCCTTCCAGCTTGTGTACAAGTACGTACAGATGACTGACGGCAAGACGGGACACTGCCACAGCGTCATCCGGTGGAGCCAATGCACGCTGAGGTCTGCACACACTTTGGAGGAGCCTCTTCCCTCATATGCTTGATGTGCTCGGCTCCATCGGTAGGCCTCCTTAGCAGTCACACCGTTGGCAGTCACTGATTCCGAAGAAACTACCGCGCGTCTTGTGCCAGATCGGAGTGCACGGTTGCACTTGCAGCGTCATGTTCTTCTCATGGTCCGAGTTTCAGATGATTCCGTCATCGTTGTCGCTGGAGTCATTCTAGCCTAGACGCTACCTGGGCTTAGGAAGTCACAACTCATTGCTGCAATCTTTCTGGATGATTCTGACCACACGACTGCGTTCACAGCATGTGTATTTTGGTATGGTCCAGTTTTCAAGAAAAAACGGACAACGCCCGGTTTTGGGGCTGTCGACTGCCTGGCAGGGCTCACCGAGAAAACTCAGCCTGCCAGGAAAATAGAGAGCTTCCTAATTGGTTGGTTACCTGAGTAACAAGCTCTGTAGAGCTGAGTTAGGCCTAGTTCTGTGAGGGGTCTCTCACTTGCTCTCATTCTGAGTTGCAAATCTATTCATTCTCAGTTATGTCTGCCTTTCTGGTGCTAACTCCTCAGCATTCAGTTTTCCCTCACAAGTCTCAAAGTAGCTAAAGGGGACACCAGTCCAAAGCAATGAGGTTGGTAAGAAGATGCGTGGAAGCTTCCTAGCAACACGGCCACTGACTAAGCATTAGTGCCACGTCAGACGGTGACGACAGTCACTTGTCGTACACACAACGGCAAGACAGCTAGGAGACACAAGTCAAACTGTCATGATGCTTTGATAGCATTTGCAGAGAGGGATAACAAATGACAGGTCAAGAGCATAAAAACCTGTCGCAGAGCACGGCGGGTGCCGCACACGGTAGTGCAAGGACTGTCCTAAACCGGCCCAGAACCACTGGTTTGGTCGTAACTCAGCGTAGACAAGTCAGAATGCTACGTTGTCTAAACCTAAACGTGTAGAATCTCAAGCCAAATGCTACGAGTGGTCACATGCATGCATCTGGTATGAAACGATGGACACACAATGCAAAAACATACAAATCGGGTCCGCGGCCAGTCCACCGATAAACTCCTACGTGCTGTAGAAAAACTGCAGAAGGTTCCAGACAGCATCCAGGACTCTGGGGCATTCGTAGGTCAGCTCCAAGCAGGTGGTCCACCACTGGACAACGCACCGATGCCACCTATGTCTGCATCATGGATCTACACGGGCATGGACACAGCCAATTTTCTCTGCAACACATAGGAGTTTATCAGTGGACGGGCCGTGGGCCCGATTTGCATGATTTTGCATTGTATGTCCACCGTTTGATTCCATATGCATGCATGTGACCATTTATAGCGTCTCGCTTGAGATTTTACATGTTTAGGTTTAGACGGTGTAGTATTCTGACTTGTCTATGCTGGGTTATCGCCAAAACAATGGTCTTGGGTCGGCTTTAAGACAGATCTTGCACTGTCGCGTGCGACATTCGCCGTGTGCTGCTGCACGTACTTATGCCATGGACCTGTTATTTGTCATCTATCTCTACAAATGCCATTGAAACATTCTGACACTTTGACTTGTGTCTCCTAGCCAGACTCGTGCCGTTGTGTGTACGACCAATGACTATCGTCATCGTCTGACCAGGCACTGACGCCTAGTCAGCGGTTGTGTTGCTAGGAAGCTTCTATGCATCTTCTCTGATCCTTCATCTTATATGCAGTGTGGACGACTACCTTGGCCTCCTTCACAGCCTCCATGGAGGGAGACGTGATCAGAAGGTCGTCCACATAGACCAGGATGGTAGTGAACTGCTCAGGCGACCGTCGGATAAAGAGAGAGGGATCTGCCTTGCTCTGCACGTATCTCGCACGAGTCAGGGTGTCTGTGATCTCCAAGGTCCACCACCGAGGAGTTTGCTTGAGACCGTATAAGGACTTGCCTAAGCGCTAGATCTTGTCACCATCCTAAATGCCCGGTGGCTGGGCCACGTAAATCTCCTCATCAAGAGAGCCATGGAGGAACGCATTGCTGATTTCCACCTTGTGTAGTTCCTAATCATGCTGAGCCACCACACCGAATAGAGCACAAGCTGAGGTCATGTAGCCGACAGGGGCAAAGGTGTTAGTGTGATCGATGTCCTTGATCTAAGAATGCCCCTTGAGGACCAAGCGAGCCTTGTGGCCTTCCAGTGAGCCATCCGGCTTCACTTTCTTGTGAAAGATCCACTTTACCTGAATACCCTTCCTCCTAGGTGGGAGGTCAATTAGCTCATAAAATCCGTGCTCTCGCATGGCACAAAGCTCATCCTTGTAGGTAGCACACTAGGAGTCTGTATCCGCTGATGAAAAAGCTTCCCTTAGTGTGCCCGGATCAAGCGCCATTGACGGAGAGCTTTGAGTGGTGAGTGCACATGCCTCGAAGCTGGGCCTGACGACCACAAGGTCAGCGGCTACATCATAAGCGATGCAAAACTTACGAGTAACCAGATTATGCCCTATATATTATGCTAGACGTACCTCTATGTGATGTGTGCGGAGACTCAGGCCTAGGGCCTTTGTGCGAGGGTCACCACTCGCAATGCTGCGAGTGGAGCGCCTACGTCTGGAACCCAACACTCGCTAGACTCCGAAAACCAATGGTCGAAGATGACCACCGGGCTCACGTAAGTAACGTGGGCTCGAGGGGGTCACCTCAGGCTCAGCAACACGCACGACCACATCTAGTGAGGACTGAGGCAAAGGGGGAGGTGATGAAGTGTGAGAAGATGCTGGTGAAATGACGGGGGACACAAGGCTGGGTGTAGCAGTAGAGACAGATGCAGGACCACGCACAGAGGCAGGAGTACTAGTGGACATGGATACAGGTTCATGGGTGCCTGTGGGATGAGAGGGAACAGGGGTACAGACAAGCTGGACTGGAGAGGTCTCTGGGTCGACAGCTATGATTATTGGGTCATCAAGAGCCAGAGACCGAGAAGTGGAGGGGGCTCGAACGGATACATCAGCCGGACGAGGGGTGCTCGTGAGCCCAGCCTCCCCCATCCATCAAGAAGCCTCACACGTAGGAACCTACGTGACGAACATCAACATGAAAGAGTTCAGGTCACGGTAGGTGAGAGACTCAAAGAAGAGCGCGTCGCGGGACTCAACGATGCAACAATGGGCAGGGTCCCAAAAATGCCACGCCTTCGATTGCAAGGAGATGCCCACAAAAGCACACAAGCAACCCCGTGGGGAGACCTTGGACCCCTGCTAGTCCTTAGTGTACCACAAAGAAGCCATGGATCCCTAGACACTAGCAAAACATAGATCGGCTCGATGACCAAGCTAGAGCTCGTACGGTATAACATGGTCTGGAAGGGGACCGTGCGAGAGGCATCTCCATACCCACGTCATGTTGGCAAATCCTTCAAATGCGAAGGATTTTGGGAGAACACACTCAGACCGCATGGCATGAACGGCATCCTCCATTGTGTGGTTCCAGTGCTCAGAGACACCGTTCTATTGAGGAGTAGCGGGAGTGGAGACTTGGTGGAAAACCACGTGCTCGACAAAGAATGTGTCCATCGCACCAAGAAACTCGCCGCCATCCGAGTGGAATGTATGCAGTGTGTGGCAGGACTGACGCTTAGCCATTACTAGCTAGAGAAAAAGTGCAAGAGCGACGTCGCTCTTCTGGCACAGGTTGTAGACCCACCGCATCCGGGTGAAGTCATCAGTCAGGGTCATGACGTATTGGCCCCGATCGAATAAAGACTTGATATGGAGAGGACCAAGAAGGTCCGAATGGACCAACTCGAGAGGGAGAAGAGCTCAAGACCGGGAGTTAGTATAGGTGCAACGATGCATCCTACCCTGAGCGCAAAACAAAAAATCAGTCTTAGGCGGCTTCTCAAAAGAAGCCGGGTCAAGACCGAGTGCGGAATGTATCCAAATGAGCTTTGACACAGTTTCGAAGCCCAAATGAAACATGCGACGATGTACCAGTCACCGGTGCTCAGTAGAGAGACCACAAGTGACAAACACACAAGCAAGAGCAAAAGGGGAGCAAGGAGAAGAAGAAATCCAAGGGACAAAATAGATGTCATCCACAACGGAGGCACGAAGAACAATGGTATGAGTATCAATAGTAGTCATTTGCGGAGTCTGTAGTGTGCTCCATAGAGATTCCCATTAGTGTGCAGGCATGCATAGAAAGCAAGCTGAGCTCAAGGTCAGGCATGAATAGCACCTCAAAGAAATGTAGGGGGCCTGACAGACCATAAAACACACAGCCCCAACACCCTGGACCGGCAATTACTTACCAGAGTATGTGTGTATGGAGCAAAAAAATGCAACGAGGATAACGAAATCACTACGACGACAGGTCATATGGTGAGTGGCACCAAAATTGATGATCCAGGTGCCACAAGGATCACGACCGGAGGACATCACTGTCCAACGAGCGATGGAACACTCGGCTTTAGATGGGTGTTGAGCAGTAGGTTATGATGAACGGCGAATGACACAAAGGTGAGACTCATGAATCCAATCGGTGCTGTCAGGCCCATCATCATCACATGCCAGCTTTGCCCCCACACATGAGTCATCACAAGCTACAAGAACTAACATAAAAATAGTCTGTGAACCACCCAGTTGTGTAAACAGACTCGCACCTCCCTCAAAGCGAAGCCCTAGAAGGTGACGGAGCTTGGCAATGGTGCATTCACATGGGTCCGGTTCACCACTGCTCGCCAATTGGGAAGCGGGATGTGCTATAGTCTTGGTCGCCGTGCGACCAGAGGCTGTGTTGCTCAACATAGACCGTTTTGTGTGTGCAGCCTATGAAGACCGCAAGTGATCTGCGCCCAGTCGAGTGGCTGCTGGCACTCGGTGTAGCGATGAGTGCCTCCAGAGTTGTAGTAGTGAAAAGTACGTCCATTGCTGCCGCCCGGTGACTGCTGCTGTTGGCTAGAACCGTGCCTGTTTTCACACCCTGCA
Source organism: Penium margaritaceum (assembly GCA_023375785.1). Lineage (NCBI taxonomy): Eukaryota > Viridiplantae > Streptophyta > Zygnematophyceae > Desmidiales > Peniaceae > Penium > Penium margaritaceum. The sequence goes on along the minus strand of SZWC01006792.1, from coordinate 49,114 downwards.
TCTGAGTCAGGGTAATCAGGGTGGAAAGGGAAGAGGAGGATGTGCCAGAGGATGGAGGAGCGGACTGCAAGAAGGACGTCAGTGGTGACGCAATGACTGCTGCAACAAGGGGACTCTCCTGATGGGCCACGATTGCCTCACGGGCGGAACTCACCTAGAGCAAAAGCTGGTTTTCCCAAGGAAGAAGCTAAAGGGAGGTGGAGAAGGGCTCAAACACGGTGTCATTGTACCTCGAGAAGAGGTTTGTGTGCTCAAGAAGAACTCCGAGCATAAGCGTGCGGAGCGTCCACATCTGTGTACCTCTTGCGATTTTTAAGGCGCATGTAGATTTCCATCGCGCTGCCAGTAATCAGGTGCAGGCATGGTAGGTCCCTAACAAAGGGAGTGAAAGGCGCGAATGTGAGCCGTGCGGGTGGCGTACATCGTTGCAGAAAGCAGGGACAATGCCAGGTCCCAGCCTCGGCGTGGATCAGCACCCGCGCCTATGCCGGCCTCTCTTAGGAACTGCCAAAATTCCACGATGGTCTCACACGCCATGGCATAAAGGAGTCTGCACATTGCCCTGGGTGCTTTCAGCACCTGAGCGTGATCTGTAACCTGGTACGGACTGTGGTAGTAGGGCCATACTCCCTCTGAAGTGGCCCAAACCTGGAATGAATCTCCCAATAGTCAAAGTCGTCCTCGCTCACATATCGTGGGGGCGGTGTTGCGAAGTCCTCGGGTTGCCGCTCGGGAGGGAGATCAACCATAAGCTGAGAAAGACAAGGGATGGTAAGGACATCAGGACGAGGAAAGTCACTGGGGCAAGGATCCGGCGAGGATCAGATCTCTGGGAAAAGGGGACCAGGTGTGTGTGGGGGACGAGAACTCGTCTTAATCTAGCGGAGACGCTCCTGAAGCACGCAAATCTCGCTCTCGTTACTGCCATCCTCCATATCTGGCATGTCAGGGTCCTCATCCCAAGGATCAAGAGATGGCGGCTCGCATCATGCTCCTGTCAATGGTGCATATGATGACTGTTGTGCAGGGGTTATGATGCTGCCGACTCTCGCGGCGGTCTGCTGTGGGGCCGTGGACTGACCACGAAGAAGCTCAGTGAAGGTACAGATGGCGTCAGTCTCCTGGTGTTGCAGACGACGCATCTCATCATGCTTGCTCCACAAGTCCTCAATAGCCTACGAGTGTGGGCTCATGACCCCTGAGGAGAAAGAAGAATGATCTAGTGGTCCTTTGCCCTTGTTACCGACCGGAGCCATGTCATTACACATTATGGACCGGGATGTCAAACTGGTCGAATTACAGAACCGTCAGTGTTTCTTGATGAGGTGAAACGCTGACATTTCTAGATGTTAGGATTTGAAAACTTTGACCGAGGAAAATGCTGACGTCAACAAGGTTTTGCTGATGTCAGCACGGACCTGATGACGTCAGTAAGGAAAAGAATGATCGAGCGGATTCGACGGAATCCTTGACCGACTAGGCCAAAACCGAGATGCTTGAGGGTCTCCGACCCTCAAGCCATCCCGTCCAACCGCCCACATTCCCAGGTGACCCAGCTCAAGCCACATGACTCCTTTGTTAGGTGAATGTGGCACTGCCACGGTACACTCCCCCCCGCTAGGAGTGAGAGCCGCCTTGGCATCTCCGGTAATCCCAACATGGGATTCCACCCCTGGAGCTCTGATACCAATGTAGCAGATTTGACAGAATCCTTGGCCGACTAGGCCAAAACTGCAGTGCTTGAGGGTCTCCGAACCTCAAGCCATCCCGTCCAACCGCCCACAGTCCCAGGTGATCCCACTCAAGTCATCTGGCTCCTTTGATCGGCACTGCCATGCTACAGATGACGTCCGCACAGTTTTTTTGGTTGACAACTCTCGTGGATGATTCCCCGTTGCGCAGGGCGCGACTACTCCGCAGTAGCTGCACGGAAGCTCCACGGGAGCTTCTTCTTGGCTGCTATAACTGCTGCGTTGGTGCCTGCAATAGCATTCGTACAGCTGCTTATGCAGTTGTGGAAGTAACTGCACGTTGATGATGTGCTGCAGCACTGCTTCGCGCTGCTTCTATTGAGCACTACTCCTGCTACGCGTTGTTTCTACGCTGCTATTATTGTTGTTGGTGGTTCTTCCTGCTGATGTTGTTGCCCAATGTTGTTGTTGTTGCATGCTGTTGCTTGTTACTATTGCTAGCTGCTCGCTACTCAGAACTTGCTTCTCATTGCTTGCTGCTGCTGTTGTTGCCTGCTACCGCCTGTTATAGCTACCGCCTACTGCTGTTGCTACTAGCGCCGATGCTAACCACTGCTAGCAGCTGCGACCTGCTGTAGTTGCCCCCTTTTGTTGTTGCTTCTAGCGGCTGCTGTTGTTGCACTTTACGTCTTGAGGGCGGGCAACGTCGGCGACAGTCGGGTGATGTCGGCGATAGTCAGGTGATGTCGATAGGTCCTAGTGAATCGGCTGTAACGTTGACAATTCATTACTGCTACTCTGTTGTGGCTCTAGTGCATAACTTGGCAAGAAACTGTCTCCCTGCTCTCATACCATGAGGAGATGCGTGGACACTTCCTAGTAACACGCCCGCTGACTAGGCGTCAATGCCTCGTCAGACAGTGATAACAGTCACGAGTCGAACACACAACAGCAAGAGTCCGGCTAGGAGAAACATGTCAAAATGTCAGAATGCTTCAATACCATTTGCAGAGAGGGATAAAAAATGACAGGTCTAGAGCATAAGTACTTGCCGCGGTGCACGGCGGGTGTCGCACGCGGTAGAGCAAGGTCTGCCCTGAACCCGGCCCAGAACCACTTTTTTGGCCGTAACTCAGCGTAGACAAGGCAGAATGCTACACCGTTTGAGTCTAAACGTACGAAATCTCAACCCAGATGCGACGACTGGTGACATGAATGCATATGGTATCAAATGGTGGCCAAACAATGCAAAAACATGCAAATCGGGCCTACTGCCAATCCACCGATAAACTCCTATGTGGTGTAGAAAAACTGTAGAAGGTTCCAAACAGCATCCACAACTCCGGGGCAGTCGTCGGTCAGCTCCAAGCAGGTGGTCCACCACCGGACGACGCACCGGCACCACCCGGGTCCGCATCAAGGATTTGCATGGGCATGGACATGGATGAGTGGTGGAGGTAAACTGTACTATTTGACAAGAACGTCACAAATCACAACACGTGGGGCCATTCCTACTCCAACCATGCTATAGCCCCAACAAGCCGCTCTAGGATAATCTCTGGCTAACCTCCTTCACCACTTGCACAATACAAAGATTGCCCCTCATCTCTCCAAGTACTTTATGGACTATGTTGAAGATACATCTCTTTACTCTCATCACCTGAAAAAATTCAAGGTGCTCCATGCTTGCTGATAAAAACAATCTGCTTCATTCGTCTTTACATCAAGTATTCCAAAACACACCTTATCCCTGCTGGCACCCATACCTTCAAAACACTGCACTCCCCTTCCACTTGACCTGACACGCCTCCTAGTATTCTGGATCACATGTTTGTGTCTGCATTATGAACCGATGAAATGTGGAATCCCATTGCTTAGTGTATCCAGAGATTAGGGAGATTTTAGTAGAAAATGTGTACCCGTTTAGTCCAAATTTATAGCTATAAATTCCTACCCTAATTCTAAACGTATGTGCTACAGATGTACATGTCCCCTTATGCCCACATACCTCCAACAAATCAATTCATTACTCTTTGATTTCGTTCGTTGAACACCCTCGGCCTACAACTGTATTCCATTACAAAGATAACGAGCCCTCAATTTCAGATATGGTTAAGTGGCTGACACTAGTCATTGGTGCACAAACAAGTTCTCAAACATATGGCTTCATTCAGCTAGGGAGAACCACATTGGAAACACTTCCTCCTTTCTCCTAAGATTTTCCCAAAACAAGGACATGTCTTTCTTCCTCATTTGTCCTTTATCCTTTACTTCAAGATGTCATCCATTGAATCCAAATGGTAATATGCATTTAAACAATTCCTATTTTTAATCCATCCAATTGAACCACTGCGAGCTCTCCATGAATAACTTTTTTATGAGTATGTAACCTTCAATTGATTTCTTCTCAATGAAAATGATGAAACTTTCAGGTCACTACAACAAGAACGATGGCACCTCACCCACGATGTCACATTACCAGACATCTCTTCCGAGCCACAATGTTCGTGGTCCTGTGCTCAATGCACGCTTTCTCGCAGATTAAAGACTCCCACCCTGTATCCTGAAGGGTAGATCTGCAACAAGGCCCATCTTTTCTTCAAGCACGTGCATAGACATACCACTTCACAACTAAGCACCTCGTGGGAATTCCACTCCAAATTTTCTTTCAGCTACTGCAAGTAAACATCCATACAACAGCCCCCTTTGAGATTCATGGGATCTCCCCCATCCTCACTTTTCATCGTTTGGCTAGACCCTCGGACCTTGCTAATAGAAAAATCCCGTTACTCTTCCTCTCGCCCGAGGACATGATCATGAGACTCGCAACAAGATCAAACATCCCAAATTATTGCTTCTCCCAATGTTTATGAACTTTCATGAAGATATTCCATCATGTTCTACGTCCAAAAAACTTCACCCTGTCACATGAGGCCAATTGGCCTGGGAAATCCTTGAGCATTCAGTTTTCTTGGCGCTTGATCCTGGCAAAACATAACCTTTTCTGAATAGACCACGAGCCAAAACATTTCCACATGAAAATCCACTTATTTTATTTCAAGACAATTCGTTTCAGGATGACATAAGTGAGGGCCCATTCTCAGGAAAATGATTCCTAAAGCAAACATTTTTTTTCGAGGATGACCTTGTGTTCCTACATCTCCCGTAACCATCAGAAATAAACTTGTTTCCATATAACAATAATTAAGATATCCATTATTATGAAAAACACCTTTTTTTCCTTTTTCATAATGAAAATTTGTAACAGCTGTGAGCTGTTTTGCGACTAACTGTGGAACCAAGACGTAGGCCCTCAAAATAGTCAGTCCAAGAAGGAGGGGCGAATGGTCGCCTCAGCGATTTTGGCTGAGACAAACCGCGCCACAACGGACATAGTCGTCATAGGGCATGGACATAAAACAGTAATCCTACCCTAATCATTCCATGTGGCATTGCCACGCTCAAACAGGACCCTAGCGCCAAGCTAAGGATGGAGGAGGAGTGACGCGATGGATTTCCCATCGCGGCACTCCTTTCACTTAGAATCCGGCCGCGGATGTTTTCCACGCTATAGTTGAACCAGACTCTAGCCTAGTATATGTTTCTGTGCTTTGGCTTCTCGAAACTTGTGCCTCGAGCACTCAAAGCACCCGATAATTATATAACGACCATTTTCAACCCCAAAAATGGTCAATACGCCACATTCCTCCCCCTTTGCTTCGAACCATCCCGGTTCATCTTTGCTCACACAGGTTTGATCATCGCGTACTTCATAATGCAAACCATGCAAAAAGAAGTGCAAAAAAGATCACATGTGTGAACTCTTGTCGTCCGCAACACGGTTGCGTCACGTTCACACACAATCAATCACACACTTGTGGTTTTTGTGATTATGGTCATTAGCGTACAACATCTAGTGTTGATCGCATGATCCTTGGCTCTTACCAAGATGAAACACGTACAATCCTTGTACGTTCTTCACAAGTGTTGATAAGTCTTCACAAAAGACTCATCACACAGTGGCATAGTTGATGCCTTTTGGGACATACATTATCAGCAATGTCTTGCCGGTTTGGAAGAGGGTACATAGGATGAATTTTTCCACATTTCGTGTGGTACATGTTCAGCAAACTGTTGTGGTGGCGCCTCCTTCCCCTTTGCAAGGGGAAGGAGGCGTCACCGCGAAAACTTTCCAGGTCCACACAACACTTCCCATGTCGTTTGGACACGATCTCTTCCAAGGGGTTACTGTCAAGGTGGTACCTCCTTGCAACATTTTCCATACGTGTCATCCAAGATCCGGACATCAGTCCTCTTGGTTTGCAACCGGTTTCCAATGTGTTCATGACCACGCGTCGGTCTACTAGACCTCTTTCAGCACTTGTGGGTTGGTTGGCTGAATTGGACGAAGCTCCACTAAGCCCATGCAACTCGCATGCTAGCTTTTTCTTAGGGTTGGGAGGCACCAAGATCCTAAGACATGGTTGTTGAGCACACTTGTCTTTCCATTCAAAGATTACACTCATCTTTGAAGGAGGCGGCGTTGGTCGTCTGGCATGCATATTTTCTGTCAAAGTCCATCACTGGACACGACAATGCTCCGACCTTGATGATCTTGGAATCAACCATTATCCCCTCGATTTTGTTTGAAATGGGTACCGTAGGCTGCCGCTCACGTCCCTGTCAAAAGCACACTGCTTTCAAACTAGGTTAACTGAGATAACCAATCTCAACAACCATGGATTCCATCCACGGACAAAGTGTTCATCGTGCGGTATTTACCAAACGGGTGTTCCACGATCACAGTCATTTCGGTACAAGCTGGAAGAACACCTTTCGGGTTTCAGTTCCATCTTATTGTATTCGAACACCTCCGAATCACATTCGGTGATCCTGGAACTAGTTCCTGAATCTGCTTGCAGTTACACAATTGCGTGCATGGATTCCATTCAAGATCCCGTCAATGGATTGTGTTTGCCAAGTTACAACATTCCGTGTTGCTTCAATGTCTTCTATTATGTACATTCGGTAGTTCCATTCAACAGAGTGTTTTTCATATGCCTCACCCAAGGAACTCGTGGAGGGGATCGCCCTCGTCAAAGACATCCCGGCAAAAATCCACCATTGTGGATACCACCGCAGCGACATCCAAAATTGTATTATACTTGCGTTCGGCAATGTACTTCAATTGAACCATCCCCAAACCAAGGGGCTTGAGTCGCTTCACCATGACCTTTTGGGTAAATGAAGCATGGCTTGACTATACCGTAGTCATTATGATCTCTCTCAGAGATTGGTTTTATTCCAACAAATAGGATAACTCGTGCTACACCATGCCTTTGGTACGCCTGGAATGCCTCTGCATGATGTTTGAAGAGCGCGACGTACACAACTAGTGTACCCTGTCACGATGGCCTCAACTTTGAGATGGTTCTCAAAACATCAAAAGAATATGATGATAAATATCGTTTCTCAAGGCCCATCTTGAAGAGTCCCTTCACATCAACATTTTTGACACACTGGTCATTTTATTTACCTTTGTGTTGATAATGACTCGTGTGGTCGGTCAGACCACCAAGATGTAGGTGCTAACACACTGTTAGCATAAAGATGTTGGCTTACAAATCGTCTCCACGGTCATAAGTTTTGAGCGCAAAACCTAGACGTTGACGTAATCCCAATCATGTCGTAGCTGGTTTGTAGCAATCTATGAGATCATCATAGTTTCTGGAGCACCATTAAGTAGAAAATGAGTGTCGCTTATTTTCTTGGATCTTCACCGAACGATGGATGATTTTATGTCATCGACGTTGGTTCATGTATTTCTCTCTATCAATGTCCATGACATGTTTACTCACCGAGTGATGATAGATTGAAGGTGTCGCCTTCAAAATTGTTCACTTTTGACATTCGGTCAATCTTGTCATACGCCATAATCGACTCTTGTGATCTTCGACCACCGCATTGCGGCGTTTCAAATCGTGGTGGACCCATCGACAAGTCTCTATCCCTATGTGGCGCAATGAGGACCCCCATTGACAATAATCCTTGTCTCCTTAATAGCATTGTGAGTACACTCATGTACCTTTTTATCATCGGTACCATTCGAGTACCCCGCTTTGTATCCATCACTCACCAAGTGAGAGGGTGTTAATGGTTTCGCCATCGAGAATTTTATTCAAGCGTATCATCCATGACACGTTTCATAATGGACCGTTATTTGCATCGGCCCTGACTGATGATGCACATAACCTCCAAAAGATGTTAAGAATCCAGTACACAATGTGTATGGTCGGCACGATGGCAATCCTCGAGGATTGAAGTTGGCGTGCTAACAGACCAGGTCCATTCCACATCTCATGACGTAGTCATGACACAGACACAGTCATGAAATGATCGCATTTGCCTTTGAACATTGTAGCGCAGTGGGATGTGCGACTGTCGCGGCACACATCCTACACCCACCAAACTACTTGTTTGGTGAAATGGTATCACCATTTTTATCCCAGAAATCAAATGATATCGTTAGCTTGTTCACATGTCACAAAACCGTTGTGATCATTCGACTTTTCAACTTATCCATAACTGGGTGACGTGATTGACGCACCAACACTTAGTGGATTAGGTTTTTGTCCATGTCGTGCGCGTATTGAAAACTGGGTCGTCTTTGGTGCTTGACCATGTGCGCTGACCCCTTGTGGTAATGCAAGCCGTGTATGTTTTGGAATTGGTTCTCAACCGACTGGGCTTTTGTAGCGCATTCCATCCATGGATAGGGAGGAGTTTGTCCACCTTTCGCATGGTCTAACAGTGAGGAAATTTTCCTCGTCATATGTGATCCATCGAATAACAGTTGGTTCGTACTTCTTTTAGAAGAACCTTCCCAAAGTGCTATCGATAGGGTGAATGGTCGTCACTGTCGGTGGCGACCGAGATCGCTGTGAACTTGTTACGCCATTCGGGCATACCTCTGATCACCACAGCCGTCTGTGATTGATTCTAACTATACTTGTCAGTTCTCCATTTGAAGGATTTGACAGTATGACCATCCTCGACTTCGTGGAGATGCCTTGCAAACGTCATCGACGTGTTTTTGGCGTTTTGACTAACGTGCTTGAGGCACTTTCCCATAGAACCACTCCGCGCATGGATCGTATGCATTTGTCTAGTAGTCTATCGCAAGCTAGTTTGATGAAGCTACGAGTTGACTAGTTCTTGTAACTCGATACAACGGGGTGCGATTGGCACCCATGTTGTTGTTGCAATTGGCATCTTCTAACATGTGTTGTACCACCGACACTAGCAATGCGAGTCTAATCATAGCTCATGGTCATAGTGCCTTCGGTACTCACATTAGTGGTGCATTCGTCACCCATGAAAAAAGTGCAGCCCGCGGCTTTTGCCAATCGTGCAATCGATAATCATGACAACGGTGCATCTAGCACTCATGTCAACCGACGCACTCATCGGCCATGCATTCAACATCATGGTAATCGCACGTTCGGTACATGCGTGAATGGTACGATTGCATGTTCCACGTCGGTCATTCTCCACGTCCAACCGGCACTTGTCAATTGACCATCATGCGTGGATTTCCACCATCATGTGTGTGTGTTGAGTACGATCGGTACTCGCATCCTTGTTTTGTCAAGATCCACTCACAAATGGCTTACACAACGTTCTTGGTGCAATTGACACACGTGGATACGCAATCAACATTTCATTTGGTCATATCTCCATAGACCATGAGCAGTGCGTTTGGCACTAGCATCACGGATGCTTCCGCCATTTGTAATACAAGTGCAATTGACACTTTTCCAAAGGTGTGTTCGACACCAACAAGATTTATGCAACTAGCCCTTCTGCTATGGGCACTTACGTCAATGATGTAATCGACGACCATGTAACTATGCAATTGACACTCGTTTTGTGCAGTCTGCACATTTTGTATTGTTGCGACGAGTAGGTGATTCGTCGAGTGGTCGTAGCACGTTCGGTGCTTTCATTATTCTTCGTCGAGAATTCGTCTCGATGCATGCCACCATTGTGGTTTTGTAACCTGGTGCATGTCGTAGTCGTCATTTTGCGTAAAACAAAACTGTTTAGTGCATGTACAACCTGCGTTGAGCCATGTCGTGGCTTTGGAAGGTCAGCCCTTCCGGGTTCTCCCAAGAATAACCCAGACTTTGAGGTCAATTCACAAAAACAAATTAGGCACTGTCGGTGCTAAATATCTTGTGTTGAAAAATTTCCCAGTTGATTCCGTCCAAGACATGGAAAACTGTTGGATTTCCTCATTTTGTGCTTTGGAACGGAAAATGAAAAGAAAATCAGAACTGCTGATTTTTGGAAGAGCTCAATTAGAGCTTTAAGATTGTCGCGCTGGAACCCATTATCACCTTGACCACACACTTGGGTTCGAAAACAAAAAATTTCACCGTTCAAATTATTTTGAACACGGTTGACATAGAATTCCTCAACTTGAGGATTCATGATAAATGAACAGAAAATTTGGCAAGTTGAGTGTCCTCTTTTTCGCTTCATGTTTGGAATCTTCCAAGAGTTTCTAAGTGGTATGTTGGAAAACTGTCGGTTTTCCCCTTTTCCATGAACAGGAAAAAGATTATACAACAAACATTGAGAACTTATCATAATGCTGAAGAGCTCGGACCTTGCTCCATGGCTCTTCTTACACCTGTCAAAACCAGGTTCAATCGAGGATGTTCTCTTTAATTCTGTTGGCCAGCCTTCAGGCCTGGAAACGGGAAAAAAAAAAAGGACCTTCAGCAAGGTTCGTGCCTATGACCACATCCGTCCAAATGATCAGGTTTCGGGCTGCGCTACTTGCGCATGTTGGCATGCTTGTAGATCTGTCGTCGCGTCTGGAGGGGCCATGCCTTCCGACGAACGTGGTTCGAGGAAATTCCTCCCACGTCTCTGATGCACTCTGGCGAGGGAGAGGAGAGGGGAAACGTCCTTCCTCTCAGGCCGTCAATCCTCCCCCCTCCGACGTTGGAGAGAGGGGGAGGGAAACGCCCCCCGCCTCTTCTTCCTTTTGGGGTCCTCGGCTCCGAAAGTGAGAGGGGAGATCATCCATCCCTACACTTCCTTTGGAGCTGACGGCAGGGNGTGGGCTCAAACATCATCTTTTGCCAGTGTTGCAAATCCTCGAGAAATGCTAAACTTTCTGCAATCCGATCAGTTTGACGTCCAGGTCCATACTGAGCATTGACATGGCTTTGATCGGTGACAAGGGCAAATGACCACCAGATCCCTTTTCCTCCTCCTCAGGGGACATGAGCCCACACTCGCAGGCCATTGCAAGCTGGGAAACCTAGGCAGCAGGTTGGGGCAGCAGCGTTGTTGATGCAGCGTGCGGGCTTTTACGCTCGTTGCTTAAGTCAGCTGCCCGCTCAGTCCTTTGCTGTAGAGTCTAAGTCTGGAAGCTCTGGGTTTGTTAATCAGAAATGCGCGCGCCAGTGTTAGCGTCAGAAAGCAGCTGAAAACTGAAAGTAACTGGTTAGGAATGAANGGAAAACCTAGGCAGCAGGTTGGGGCAGCAGCGTTGTTGATGCAGCGTGCGGGCTTTTACGCTCGTTGGTTAATTCAGCTGCCCCCTCAGTCTGCTGCTCTAGAGTCTAAGTCTGGAAGCTCTGGGTTTGTTACTCAGAAACGCGCGCGCCAGAGTTAGCGCCAGAAAGCAGCTGAAAACTGAAAGTAACTGGTTAGGAATGAAGAATGAGCAACAATGGGAGACCCCTCCAAGTTCTAGCTCCCCCCACTAGTCTAGAAGTTGTTACTCAGCTAACCAGCCAATCAGAATATAGCTGTGGACCTATTTTATGGCTGGCAGGGTTTTCTCGGTGAGCCCTGCCAAACGCCTGACAGCCCAAAACCCGGGCGTGGTCCGTTTTGCCTGAAAACTGGACCATACCATAACACCAACGCTGCAAAGGCAGTCGTGCGGTCAAAATCAGCTAGAAAAATAGTAGCACAGAGTTATGGCTGCCCGAATCCAGGCAGTGCCTACGGTGGTCCATGGTGCCGAACAGGGCCATACAGCATCCAACAAGGACCCTAGGCACAACATGACGATGCAGACGCGACGGGACGCGCTGGACGCATGCAGACAGCAATTGCGGTGGCAATGACCGCCGGCAGCACGACCGTCAAGGAGGCCTGCCGATGGAGCTGAGCATGTCGCCGGGGAGAGGAGGCTCCAGCGAACTGCGAGTAGACCTCAGCGTGTGTCGGCTCCACAGGATGACGCTCCATCAACGTCGAGTCTCGCCCTCAGTCATCTGCACCCCGATGTACACAAGCCGGAAGGACACAACAGAGCACAATGAGGGATGCGCAAAAACCAACACTCCCCCATGACTCACAGGCGTAGTGTACATGGGCAGGCAGAGAAACGGTCAACATCCAGACTCCCCCAAGGTATGCAGAGACGCAGGCAGAGACAAAGAGGGCAACTCACGGACGCACACCGACTGAACTCACAGCCGTCTTGAATGAGTTCCGCTTCACTGCCTTGGTCAGGAAGTCAGCCAGCTATCGTGGTGTCTCAACCCATACGATGCTGATGCTGCCGTCATGCAACAACGAACACACATAGTGATACTCAACATTGATGTGCTTTGTGCATGTGTGATGTACACCGTCATTGTCGGCGATGGCCATGACACTCTCATTGTCACAATGCAAGGTGATGGATGCGACAGACTGATGCAACTCGGACAATAGACGACGCAACCACATACTCTCACACGCGCCTGAGCCAAGTGCCACGTACTCAGCCTCATCAGTGCTGCGTGTAATGCACCCCTGCTTACCACTGCGCCAGGACACACCTGTGCCGCCGATCAGGAAGATCCAGCCTGTGCGACTCTTACCGTCTGGACTGTCGGCCAAGTCACTGTCGGTGTAGCCCACTGCGACAACGGACGGCTGGCGGCGGAACATGAGACCTCGCCGAGGGGTCGAGACGACATATCGCAGCACTCGGATCGCGGCCTCGTAGTGGAGGTGACGCGGCTCCTGAGAGAACTGGGCCAGGAGGTTGACGGCGAATGCAATGTCTGAGCGCGTCGTCGTCGCCAGGAACATCAGTGACCCGATGACCCGCAGATACGTGGTCACATCAACTGGCTCCCCCACAACAGCTGGGTCATGACTCTTTAGCTTCACCTGGCCATCGGGTGACATGGGTGAAGATGCGCTAGGCACGAGGGGAAGGTCCTCGGCGAAGCGAGTGGACAGGGGCTGCACATAGGCAGCCTGGTGGACGTGCAGGATGCCCTGGGAGTGATCATGCTCGAGCTCCATGCCCAGGAAGACTCGGGCAGACCCAAGATCCTTCATCTGGTAGGCGGCGTGCAACAAGTCCTTGACACGCTGGATGGCGGCCGCGTCTGGCGACGCAATGAGGAGATCGTTGACATAGACCAGAATTGCGGCGAAGGTCTGACCTCACGGGCTGACGAACAGTGCGGGGTCAGCGGTGCTACGCTAGAGGCCGCCACGGAGAAGCATGCTACTGATCTCCTGGTTCCAGCACCGAGGCGACTTCTTCAGGCCATAGAGGGCCTTCCACAACCGCCAAACTATCCCAGTGCCGTCGTTGAAGCCTGGGGGCTGCATCATGTAGAGCTCTTCAACCTCCAGTGAGCCATGGAGGAACGCATTGCTCACGTCCATCTGATGCAGCTCCCACCCGTGCTGGGCAACCAGGCTGAAGAGTACCCGGCTAGTGGAGAACCGACCGACTGGGACAAAGATCTGGTCGTAATCGACCCCAGGGACCTGAGCAAACCCCTTTGCTGTGAGGCGGGCCTTGTACTTGTCCAAGGATCCGTCAGGCGTCCACTTACGCCGAGAGACCCACTTGGCACCAATGGCCTTCCGACCTGGAGGGAGGTCGACGAGGTCATACACGTGGTGCTGTCGGATAGCAGCGAGCTCCTCGGTGCAGGCAGCATCCCAATGTGCGGCCTCAGGGGAGGCTCAAGCCTCGCGTAGGGTGACTGGGTCCTCTGGGCGCACTGTGGACCGCACTGAGAGGGCGTGTGCATCACGAGCCCCAGGTGGGATGCGGGCGAGTGCAGCCACAACAGCATGCCGATGCTCGTGATGAAGCATGGTGTAGCCCAATGCAGAACCCGGGTGAAGGTCTGCGATGATGGCGGAAGTGGTGAGGCCGAGAGCCTTTGTGCCAGGGTCACCACTCACGACCGTGGGAGTGGAGGAGACACGTGGAGCCACAGGGGGTCGAGGCGCCACGGGATGCGGAGCGACGGTCTGCGCGCTCACTGTCGGCCGAGGTCGGAGGCTGCCGCCTGGGCCACGTGTGTAGCGCGGTTGGGCAGATGATGGCCCTGAGTCCGACGGACCGACAGAGGCGAACGGGGCTACTGGTCCGGAGGAGCCAGCAGACGCGACAGGCGCTGCTGGCCCGGAGGGGCCAGTTCACCCGGAGGAGCCAGCAGACACGACAGGCGCTGCTGGCCCGGAGGGGCCAGCGGACGTGACAGGGGCTGCTGGGCCAGAGGGGCCAGCGGACGCGACTGGGGCTGCCGGCTCGGAGGGGCGAGCGAACGGGACTGGGGTCGCTGGCCCGGAGGGACCAGCGGACGCGACTGGGGCAGCTGGTCCGGAGGGGCCATCGGACGTGACCAGAGCTGCGGGCCCAGAGGGGCCAGCAGATGCGACTGGGGCTGTTGGCCCGAAGGGGCCATCGGAAGCGACTTGGGCTGCCGGCCCCGAGGGGCCAGCGGACACGACAGGTGCTGCTGGCTCAGAGGGGCCAGCGGACGTGACTGGGGCAGCTGGTCCGGAGGGGCCAGCGGACGCGACTGGGGCAGCTGGTTCGGAGGGGCTAGCGGACGCGGCTGGGACTGCTGGCCCGGAGGGGCCAGCGGATGCGACAGGGACTACCGGCTCAAAGGGACGAAGTGATGTGTCACCCGAAAGTGACAGGACGAAGAACGGACTCACCACTCCCCCACGCGACGGGAGGGACACGGACGAGCCGGAGCGGATGAGGTCACGGGGAAACAGGTCCTCAAAGAAGAGGGCTTTGCGGGACTCAACGATGCACTGTCGGGATGGGTCCCAGAAGCGCCAAGCCTTGGATAAACAAGACACACCGAGGAAGGTGCAGGGACGTCCGCGGGGGGCGAGCTTGCTGCCCTGCTGTGGGGCGGGCAGCCACACACCGGCCACACAGCCCCAGAAGCGAGCTGGGCGGAGGTCAGTGCGCCGACCACACAAGTGCTGGTAGGACGTGGACTGGCGGGGGAGGGGACCGTGGGGAACCCGATTCCAGACCCAGGTCATGTGGGCCATGGCTTCGAAATAGAAGCCATCGGAGAAACCGGACTCGACCCGCATGGTGCGAACGGCGTCGGCCATGGTACGGTTCCACCGCTCGGAGATGCCGTTCTGGGCGGGTGTGTAGGGCGCAGACGTCTCATGGTGGATCCCGCGGGAGGCGAGAAAGGTCGTGGCCTCACCCAGGTACTTGCCACCGCGATCGGAGCAAAAGCGGCAAAGGGGACGGCGACACTCGTGCTCCGCGAGGACAAGCCAGCCCTTAATGGTTCGGGCGACATCGCTCTTTTGCTGAAGGCAGAAGACCCAACGGTAGCGAGAATAGTCGTCCGTAAGAGTGAGGACATAGCGGCCATGCTCACCGACGGACTCGGTGGAGAGAGGGCCCATGACGTCCTAGTGGACAAGGTCAAGAGGGGCGGACGCACGGGAGGAAGAGAGGGGGTACGTGGCCCGGTGCATCTTCCCCTGAGCACAGTGAATGCACTCAGTGGGGCACAGGAGAGGGAAAGTCTCCGAGTCCAGGCCCTTGGCCGGCTGGGTGCGGAGCATGCTTTCTACGGCGGCAGAGTGGACGTGGCAAAGGCGGCGGTGCAAGAGGCGGGTATGCTGAGGAGAAAGCGTGTTGGTGATAAACACATGACCTGTGGCGGCCGACGGGGAGGAGACGGGAGGGGAAGAGGAGAGGCGAGGAACGTGCCACGAGTTGCCACGGGCGGTGGTGTGCAGTACGACAAGACCAGACGGACGCAACGACACAGTGCCGACACCACGCGAGTACACAACGTCCATGCTCATGCAATCAAGGACAGTCACGGACAGGAGGCTGAGCTCGAGACCAGGGACGAAGAGAACATCGGTCAGAAAGACGTCACCGGCCAGACCACTGAAACGAACGACGCCAACACCACGGACAGGCAACACCTGTCCGGAACCCGTCCGGACACCGGAGACATCGCCGACAGGACTGAGCATACTGAAGGCCTCACGAGAGGCCGTCATGTCATACGTGGCCTCGGAGTCAATGATCCAGGTCTCAGCAGGGTCCTGGACAGGGGTCGCCAGATCACTCACGGTCACATGGCAGCAAGCGAGGGACGCGGACGCGGTGGAAGGAGGTGCGAAACGAGACTGCCAATCGTCAAGCCACGTAATGTCGTCAAGGAGTGGGGTGGAGGAGACCACGAGAGACGACGAGACAGACGAGGAAACGGGACACGACCGCAGCTCAGTCTCAGTCATACAGGGATGGGCCGTAGGGCAGGAGGCGACGCAACTCGCACTTCCTTGGGGAGGAGGGCGAGGCAGGCCAAGCTGGAGCGCGATGAACTGCTCTAGCTGACGCTCACGGGAGGACGGCCCAGGAGTGTAGACGGAGTGCGCAGTGACGGCGTCGGAGCCCGGGTAGGAGGAGGGCTGAGTCGGCGAAGGTAGCGGAGGTGCCGACGGCCGAGGGTAGTGCTGCTGCGGGAATTACTGCTGTGGCGCGCGTGTCTGCGGGACAGGCGGAGCTGACAGAGTGGTAGAGCCGCTGGACGAGGTTGGAGTGACAGGGCCAGCAACAGCAATGGCGGCAGAAGCGAGGCGGCGCTCTCGCTGGCGGCGCATGGTGGCAATGACATGCGCCTCGTCCGTCCGGAGAGGGCACGTGTACCACCCGTGCCCGGGCTGGCCACAGTTGTGGCAAACCAAGCCACCACCATTGGACCTGGTCGATGACTGCTGCTGCTACTGATGCGGTGGACGCTTGCCTTTCTTGTTCCGAATTTTCTTCTTCTTCCTCGAAGACGATGAGGTAGCTGCGACGGGGGAGGCGTCGACCACGGAGGCAACGGCAAGGGAGGCGACGACAGGGGATACAAGGGCCTCCGTGCGGTGGAGCTGGGACTCCTGACGAGCTTCCTCAATGCGGAGGAAATGCTCATATGCCCAGGGCATGAGGGTGGCCTGGGCCTCCATGGTGGATAGGACGTCCTGAGGGTAGTGGACTTAGATGTCCGCGTACACGCTGGTGGCGTCACGCTTGATGGTGAGGAGCGCGGACAGAGGGGGGCGGAGCAGATTTGCTGAGTCCACGGAGGATGTCCTCCGCCCTCTGCCAGTAGGCGATGACTGTCTCGGTCTCCCCCATGTGCAGGGAGTTGAACTCCCAGAGCAGACGGCTGATCTCAGCGTCGTTGGACAGGCGATGGGGCCTGGTGAGGACGTGCCATGCGGCTGCAGGGCCTGGGATGTCGCCAGCGGTGAAGTCGCCGAGGAAGGGCTCCAGGGTAAGGCGGGAAGCTGGGGGGGCGACTGGTACAAGGGCACGGACAGCACGACCAGCGTCATACAGCTGATCGGCCTGGGTGGAGTCGTAAGGGAGGGTGTAGTAGGCCCACAGGCCCTCACCCTGCGCCCAGATCCGGAAGCTGAGCTCTCAGCTCCGGAACTACTCGTCGGCCTGAAGCGGCATCGGCGGTGTCTCAAAGTCCTTCTGCCTGCGGCCGGCACCCAGAGTGGGGCCAAGGACTGAGGTCACTGTCTGCCGTTGGCGTTGAGTCTGCTCCTGTGCTAGGTAGTATGTGGCAGCAGACACAACGGGGCTATCGTGCCCTGGAGGGATAACGACGGCAGCACACTAGTGGCGGTTTGGGAGGCGACTGGCTGTAGCGCTGCAAGCTGCTGCGTCAAGGCGGTGAGCTGTTGGTGAATAGCAGCGTGAGGGTCAGGGTTGCCGCCAACGTTACCAGTGGGCTGCTGCTGTTGCTGCTGCTGTTGCACGGGCGGCGGCAGCTGTTGTTGCTGCAGCGACGGCGGCTGCTGCTGCTGCTACGGCGGTGGCTACTGCTGCTGAGGTGGCGGCGGCTCCTCCTGCTGCTGCTATTGCTGCTTCGGCTGTGGCTGTTGCGGTGGCGGCAGCTGCTGTTGCCGTGGCGGCGGCGACTGCTCCTGTTGCGGCGGCGGCGGCGGCTGCTGCTACTACAGTGGCGGCGGGTGCTCCTGGTGCTGTTGCTGCTGCAGTCGCTACAAGAAAGGAGGGGTAGGGGTCCCCCCAAGAGAGGAGGACCCCTCCTCGCCAGGACTTCCAGCCATGACTTAGTGTCCCTTGTGTTTTTTTTTCTTGTTGTCTTAGTGTTGCTGATGGCAGCCGGAGGTTGGGGAGGTAGGGATTCTACCCACCCCTTTGGCCATCCCCCTTTCCCTTTGCCCCCCCCCCCTTTTTCGGTTATCAGACGCTTGCAGTGACGTCAGCAGTGACGCCAGCAGAGGGG
>SZWC01006792.1:13397-25964 GCA_023375785.1 Penium margaritaceum | reverse complement strand
GGGGCCCCCCCCCCCCCCTTTGAAGTAGCTTTCGCCCTTTGGAAGGCCGCCGCCCTATCCTTGCTGGCAAGGGTTTCATCGCGCGACGAAACCCTAGCGGTGAACACCTGCGCCATGCGACAGCCAAATGCTGCTGCCGTTTACTCGGCGTATCCTCCATGCCCTCTCTTCACCGGCGTTACCTGGTCTGCTAGTTGTCCGAAAGCGACAAATCGTGACCTGCGCCAAAGTCAATAGTGGGTCTTCGGCTGAAGGAATAACGAGGACCTGTTCAGAGAACTAAAAATATAATGAAGCAAATCCAAGAGTAATAAAATACATTCGTTCGCAAATTCATTAAATGTTTTAATTGAATCCTTGGAATCCTTTGCTTCAGTTTCTTTTATCTCAGACACAAGACTAATGTCAGACTCAACATTCTCGAGGTGAATAAAGCATGTACCTCAATACAAAGGTAATTTCTAATTGGGCATAATACCCATAATACCCATAAACGGAGGGGGCAAGGAACGCCCTACCCGGCGACTTAAAAAATAAGTCTTCCCTGCCCACTCGCTTCACCATGCTCGATCAGCGGCATGCGCCGCTGATCGAGCAAAGTGAGGTGGGGCATGTCGACCCCCCTTGCCATTCTCGCACCCACGCGAGAATCACGATCGAGCGAAAATGCCCAATTCCGAGTTCGATCATAAAAACTTGTTTTTTCTTTTTCTCAATTGCAAACCATGAATGTTTTCCATTCAAACCGTAGTCAAATCCTGCCCCACATTACATTCAATATTTAAGGTTTTATTTTTGCACGAGATCCTGCTGGGCCCCGCGGTAGCGAGGCCCAACAGGTTCCCTTTTGACACATGGGGAGTCTCGGACCCCCTATGCGAACCATAGGCAACCCCCCCACCCCCCATGAACATTCACAAAACCCTCAAATGAGGGGTTTGTGAATGTTCGAAGTGATTAGTGACATCAGCATGCCAACGCTACATCGCATGCAGCGTCAACATGTTGCGTTTTCTTATTGTCCGAGGGTAAACTGTCAATGTTCTCACGTTCGTGGGTAGGAGAGTTATTCTTCCAAACACCGAGTACGAAATACACACAATCCAATTTTGCGGGTAATCCCTACATGTACCCTTTCTAATTTGTCCACTAAACAGGAAAGAATCCCCCCTCCATTTGTGACATGTTGAATTACTAAACAATACACTCAACACGATTTATTCTTATAAACAAACATTCTTGAATAATACCTTTATGCACATGTAAGAGCACCTTGTAGGGGAAATTCTGAGTTATTAAGATTTATAACAACATTTTTGTGATAGTGCATGAGGAGCACCCATGACCATTTTTCTCCTAAGAAGGAATGCATTTACACAAATGACTAAGAGAAAAACACATGATTTAGCAAAAAGCCACTGCCACATGGATCGAGTGGAGGTCCATGGCCTTTGGGTCGTTGGACGGGATAGCTTGAGGGACGGAGACCCTCAACCGTCGCGGTTTTCGCTTGATTGGACAAGGAGTCCATCCAATCCCCTACAAATAATACATCCCCCAAACCCTTCATGTAAACTAATCTCACCAATCTCCCTCCAATTCTTGAACCATAAAAAACCAAAAGAAACATCTCCTTCTGAACAAGGCAACACAATCACAAACCAGACCTTCTTACAAGAGCTTAGGGAGAAGTCATGAAACTAAGGGTAAATCTACCTTATTAAAGGAACAAAACTGTTACAATCATAATTTTATTTTATGAAAACTCAAAAATTATACTTCCAAACATCTTTCAACCTCCTTCTAAACCTTCTAATTAGGGAGGGAAATGCATGAAACTAAAAGAAGACCTCCAGATTTGATTTTTTGAAACCTTCACGTAAAGGCATCAATATCTTCCAATTTTTTTTCAAGGTTCAATACAATTTATTCTTAATATATTTATATGCTTCTTGTACAATTTAAAACACAAAAATTGTTGAAAATAAAGCTTAATCTATATTCTCAATCTTTTTTTTCTAAATCTATACAACATTTGACCAAAACCTTGATTGTGTAAACATATTATTCAGCACAAAGCAACCAAAACCCCCTTAACTAAAATTTTTTATGCAATTGAAACGCAACATATTTTTGGAAATCAATGAACAAGGTGAGCGTTGTTTTTTCAACTCATCATTCAAATATACTTTCCTTATGTTTGTGGGATTCTTAAACCCACAACCTTCATCAATCTTATCATGAGTGAAAAATCGAAACCATGCTGTTTTAAAGCACACAATACAGAAAACATTCATGATAAAATTATTTAAGTTCCTTCTTTTTAGATGAGACATGCTCCATTGCCAAACCATATTCTTGAATATAGTGTTCTGGATGTCTAGTTTTTGTTGCTTGCTTTGATTGCAATTTTCTTGTGGCATCTTCCATCAAAACTAAAAGGAATGAAAAACTACTTCTATTCAAAATTTGAGTGATTAGGTTAAATGGATTTCATTAATAGAATGTTGACGAATAAAAATCTAGAAAACGGTCTTCAAAGCTTTGAATTAAAAATGAAGGGTTGTAACTAACTTCTCAATAGTAGTTTATTTTTTATGATCTTTACAAATTAATAGTGTATTTTTTATTGTTTGGAAAACCTACAAATTCTGTTTTAATCCCTAATGTTCATCAACTACCTCTTCTCTAGGTTGTTTACAAGTAACAAGGTGGTTTTGCGATCATACATCCACGACAAGTGATTAACCACTTGTGACTCCTTAAGGTAAACTCATCACTACTTAAGGGCACATGTCTATTAAATTATTAAAGCCATGATATCACTTACATTACTCCTCAAGGTATGTCCAAACACATGATAAAGAATATGCCTTGGAAATTCTCACCTTACATGTAGCGCGAGGTGTGCCACGTGGCTCGAACGTCGGTCCTGGCCTATGGGCAATGGATGGGATGAGTTGAGGGACGGAGACCCTTGACTACCGCGGTTTTGGCACACTAGGTTAATCTTCCCATCCATTTGTTACATTTGGTATCAGAGTGATGGGATTCGACACCCATTGTGGATAATGGGGGCGGGTCCACTCTTGTGTGGGACGAATGCAGCATAAAGTGTTCCACGTGGCTCCAACATGGGTCCTGGATTGTGGGCGACGGATTCGATGAGTTGAGGGTCGGAGACCCTCAACTACCGCGGGTTTGGTCCACTGGGCCAAGTTTCTCATCCGTTTGTTACAACATAAGTCAAGAAGAAAATGTACTACTCACGACTTTAGTGATTTTGGTGTATGGTAGTGGCTTGAAAAGAGTTTGAATGAAAAGATGGCTCTTAAAATGTGTCTCAAGGCAAGTTGTAAAGTCTAATTCTAACCTAGTTAGAATTAGACAACAAAAAGCTTCAACTTCTCTATGCAAATCTTCTACTAGGCAAGCTTCTTATCCATGTAGTCCTCAACGAGATTCTCTTTTATTTTTCACATATTTCATTATTGAAATATAGTTTCTTTCCTTTTCCATTTAACGCAAGAATCATACATCCATATCTTCAAATACAATTGCACTAGAATTCATTCTTGAAATGAAGCTTGTCCTTTAATAACATTAAGCTCGTAATCATTTTATAGATTATGCACTCAAGATAGATTATTTCCTCACACATGCTCCCATCCCCTTCCTTAGTGCTACCATCTTTTCCATCCTAACCATTTAACTTAGAATTCTAGTATTTGAATGATGTTAACCAAGACATGATTTTTGGTTTTTAAGTCCTTAAGGCTTTTGCACCAGTCAAGCCACTTTTTTCATGAGCTTTATGTCGTAATCCATTCATACACTTACAAAGTCTCCATAACACGTGTCTAGAAATACCTTTTTCAATGACCTTCTTTCACTTAAAATCTCTTCTTGAAGCCGAAAATACTTTAGGAATCTCCTCTGAATAACTTAGATTATGTTTTCATAAGGAAGAGGGTACTTTCACTAGCCATCTCTCAGTTGGCCTGTGACCCTCCCGTTGTTTGTGGATTCTCAACCCACCAGCAATCGTTCATTTTCCACGTGACCTTTCAGCTACTTGTGACCCTTGAGCTTCTAGGTTATCTTATTAATATCAAGTGAACGTTCAGTTGGAGTTGGTTATATAACTGCCTAGGTTGTTCTGTAACTTAGAGTGTTTCCTTACATAAGGAGCATCCGAAGTCTCATGGCCCTACTTAACGGTGGCGAGTTCACTTAGTCATTATGCCTTTAGTTTCTCAACATAAGTAGTCTTCCATGAAGCACTCACACTTCTTTCAACACCCATAAGTCTAGCTCTCTAAGTGCTTTCACTAGCACTTGGACCTTGTAAAGTGTACGGAGTATGTCATCAATGAGGTTTCATTGTAAGAAGGTGCCATTGGCATGCTTTGTGATTGAGCTACATCCAAGTCCAACCTGAGCTCTTAGTGCGCTACTCAACTTGGATAGCTGCAACACCTCTTACTACTACGTGTCTCATTTCTAAAGTTAGGGTGAAAGCTAGGTGTGTGCATTGGGATCTGTGTACATATCCATGTGCGATGTATGTATCCTTCATACATTTATCAACTTATGATGTGTGTTTAATCTTGTGTCCAAGTGTGCTTTCACCCACGACTATTTGTATTTCATCTAAAATGGGAAACAACTTTCAAGATAGAATGAGAATTGAGTTCATCATGAATCAATGTATACATCATCATAATCGTTAGGTTTGAATTGAAATCATTATTCTCTTATGTATTCAGGTACCTATATTGTCCTTAAAGTAAAAACATCCAATGTATGTGCATTATAAAGAAACAATGTAGTAAATTGCTTCTTTTATTAACCAAAATTCCTTTTTGCTTGGAAATAAACCATATCTTTAAGTGAAGAAGAAACATTTGATGGTGTTTATTGATATAGATTTATATTTTTTTTCACTTTGATAATGTGTAGATAAATGATGTGAAAAAATGCCATGAGGTTACCTGATCATTACTAATACACACCAAAATTGTCACTCACTCACTGAATACATTTTCATATAGGATATGATTTTCTATGATATCATCCAATATATATTATTGAAGAGAAACATATTATATTGAGTAACCTTTTGTTTGGCTACTAGGGAGATTCTTTCAAAAGAAGTAGCTTAAACTCTCCAGAATTGATTTATGTTACTTTTAATGGTAGAGGCTCAACCATGATTGCAATGAGATCACTAAGATTTATACATGTAACAAACGTAGTTTGTAGCGGGAGGGCCGGTTCGGCCCTCCCTCCTCGCTGATGCGAGGGGTGGTTGCGCACCACCCCTCGCGTCAGCGAGGGCTGGCCGGCGGCCAGCAGTTCGCTGGCCGTCGGCCAGCTCGCTGCCGGCCGGCTGGTCGGCCGGCGGCCGGCCAAGCGACCGGCCGGCCACCGGCCGGCCAGCCGCCAGCCGCCGATCGCGGCCTCAGCCGGATCGGCGGCTGGGAGGCCACGAGGGCCTCGAGGGCGAGGCCTCGTGGCCTCGTGCCCTCGCCCCCCCTCGCCCTACTTGCAAACGAGCAAGAGAGGAAGAAGGGATAGGGGTAGCGATGGGAGGTTGAAAAAGCTGGCGCAAAATCGCCGGCGTGCCTCGCACGCGATGATTTCGCGTCAGAACAACAAAACATGAATCGAAGTTCGTTTACGACGAACTTCGACATAAAACAAACGAAATAACTCGTGCGAACACACGAGTTCGAGGTAAAAACCCCCGGTTTGGGTCCCAAAACCAGGGGTTTGGTTAAAAACGGAAATGGGCCTCCGGTGACTCGAAATATTCGAGTCTCCCTGCTCTGGGTCGTTGATGACGATTGCCCCTCAGTCTTGCGAAGGGGGTAAACCCCTGACGCGGACTGAGATCGCCATTCTGCGAACTCCGACGACGACTTCAGAGCAGGAGCTGGAGACACGCTCGTTACAGTGGTTCTCAGAGCGAGACGACCCTTGAGACCAAGGGTTCGACGGAAACGGCGGCTACGACATAGATAAAACGCCGCCGGCAGCTATAAGCAGCAGCAGAAACGCCAGAAGGCACTACGGCGTCAACACTTGACGGATTCAAGCGCCGTAAAGTGCGTTAGAGAGCTGAAAAAAAACTCTACTTGGTGGAGAGTCTTTCTTCCAGCCTCTCCACACTTCCAGGGGGCTGGGAGGATTTTTGTGGGGCGGGTTGGGGAGTTCCCACCTCAAAAACGACAAAATCCTCCTCATCTTCAAGTCTTCTTCATAAGAAAAAACAATTGGGACAGCTCCCCTCCCCAAGCTTAGGGGCTCTCACGACCTGAGAGCACCCTAAGAAGAAGGAGGGCTCCACCTTGGGGATTTTGGCGGCTCCTCCAACGACGNACGTGGCGGCCTAGGAAAATAGATATTAAAATTGAAATTGCCTCACCGATCGTGAGAGCAACGTCTAAGGAGGCGATTCCTCCTCGTTGTGGGGTGATCCTCACAACAACTTTCGCGTGCTAGTTGCACGAGCGACGGGATGGCAAGTGCCGGACCATCTAAGACCAACAAGGGCAAGGTGGTGACGGCATCACCACGAGCTCTCGGCGGACTCCAAGTGTTGGGAGCCGCCGCCGCGAGCACGGTTGCCAACCCAAGGGCAACCGTGCCGCCAAGGGCAACCCTATCACCTAAGGCAACCGACGCCAACCTCGGCGACACCGAGAAGCGTGCGGAGGCCACAAAGGTGCTCGACGAGCACGTCGACGCGCACATGGGCGACCCCCATGCAATGGACGACGCGATGGAGGAGGATCTTCCGGAGGAGGACCCCGTCGAAGAGCACGACGTCGACGATGGCGAAGGCGACGAGGATCACGACCATCGCCATCGTCGTGCGACGAACTCGAGCTGATTGCTCGAGAAGGGAAAGACGCTCGTCGCATCACCTGAAGCTGTCGATGGCAGCGATACTACCGAAAGCAACAAGGGCGTTGAAAGCAGCCACACGGGAAGTTCCCGCGAGAACGAGCCGGATGATGTTGCCGCGAAGGCAATTCGCGACGACCGTCGAAGGCTCGCGGAGTTTGCTGCCGAGGCCGCAAGCCGACTCAAGATCACCACCGGTGGTGGAGATACGGCGCCACTCGGAGGAATGGGGGCGGACCCTCCTTCCTACGATGCGACCGCCATGGGGCAAGGCAGCGCCCACTCGAGCGTCGTCGCCGACGACAGTCTCCTCCGAAAGGTGGGGCTCCTTGGAGGCGTGTACGCGAACTGTACCCTCTTGTAGTGGGTAAGGGTGCACGGACAACGCGAGGCCCTAGAGGCTATCGCCGATGCTGTGACGACATCAGAGCTCAAGTTCGCGTTCGCCAACCTGCTGGCCCACGTCGGGCAGAGCATCACGGACCTTGACCGTGATCGCCAGCTGCAGCGCCTTGCCGCCCATGAGGCAAGCCGAGGATACAACAACCTCGACAAGGCGTTGCAGAGCGTGACCCAGGTTCGGATGCAGCAGCAAGTGCAGCGCGCCGCAGCTGCGGAGGCCACTGCCGGTGGCAGCGAAGACTTGCCTACCTCGACGACTTCAGGGTCCGTCATGAACACGTCCTTCCTCCACAGTGTGGAGATCTTCCGGAAGGGCGTGAAGCTGACCGACTGGCTGAACCGCATGGAGCACGTCTTACGTGTCCACAAGGCGCCACTTAGTTAGTGGGGCGACCTTGCCACGACGCGGCTTGAAGACAAACTCTTCAAGTACGTGGTCAAGGAGTGGACTGCGCAGCAGCCGCACCTCGAGTGGCAGCCCATGCCATGGGAGGCTTTCTACGCGATCATGCGCAAGAAGTGCACCCAACGCGAGGAGGCGCAACGCGCCTTCCAAAAGATCAAGGACTTCAGGCAGCTAGGTAGCTCGCTCGAATCCTACTTGAGCGAGTTCACCGCACTCGTGGAGGAAGCCGAAAGCTTCACCGAGGGCGATGGGACTCAGACGTTCAAGTACCCAGAGTGCATGCTGCTGGAGTACTTGCGTGATGGTCTGGCCAGCGAGAAGCTGAAGGACAAGACCACCACGACAGCCACTGGCCAAGCTTGGACAAGCTGGAGGGCGTTGCGCGACTACATGAGCGAAGTGTATTCGGCGAACCCGAAACACTACTCTGATGCACGGCCAAACACGCGTGCACATCAGGGGCGTGACATGCGCGTGGACGCTGTAGGGGCTGGTGGGTCAGCTGGACAGCGGGGCGGGGTCAAGGGCAAGCAGCCTACAAACCCTCCGGCCAAGAAGGCTGGTGGATACAAGGGTCCCAACAACAAGCGCAGCCGTGAGAACGTCGAGCTGCAGGCGGCGCGTGAGCGTCGCAACGCAGCCTTCCGCGAAGGGCTCTGCCACAACTGCATGCAGCCGGGCCACTTTAGGGCTCAGTGCCCTGAGGCTGCTGGTGGTGGACAAGAGGCCGCGGCGCTAGCTGCAGCAGCAACACTTCGTGGGGATGGTGCGGCAGGAGGCCGTGGACAAGGCCGTGGACAGGGTCGCGGTCGCGGCAATGGGCCCGGCCGTGGTAACGGACAGGGCCGTGGGGCGGGTTTTCCCCACCCCTGAGTGACGTCGGTGGGGACCACTCAGGGGTAAAACTGGATCACGAGTGTGAGTTCATGTTTTCAGACGAGGATGTTAAACAATTTGAGTTTTTGACGAGTTCAAATTTCTCTGTTGTTTTCTCCCCTCTCGTTGAACCTCATTCTGCACTTGCTGATCGACATTGCCCACTAAATCTTGCATCACCAGAGGAGATGCATGACGGAACCTGCTTAGTGGTGGAAACACCAACCACTGTGCAAGAGTTGTGTAACATAGTGATTGAGGCAAACGCCCTCAAAGCGATGAGTTCAATCACTTTCGCTGTACCTTTAGTCGACGATTTCGACCCTGTAAAATTTAAAGACTTGAAGGTGCTGGCCGAATTCACACGTGCCCACAAGATGTGGACTTGAGTGGGTGAATCATGGGAGTTGCGACACCCGTCGTAAAGATTTCATGTTTATCACAAACTCGGCTTACCGTCGTCGAGTCTGTTCGCTCGGAAGAGTGGAGGCAACATGACGATGCAGTTCAAAGGACACCTAGCTGGTGCTCCCGTGAACGTACTGGCTGACATTGGAGGGGACGACTCTTTTGTTAGTCTTGGCTTTACCAGACAGGTTGGCCTGAAGTACGAGCCATCGAATGACGCAGTTGTTGTCGGTGACAACCGTACGGTACCCGTGATCGGTACTTGCAAGGCAAAAATTTGTATTCAAGGGTACACACAGAGTGTCACGTTGAAGGTACTCAACCTTCTTGACCCGTTCGACATGGTGCTAGGCGATCCTTGGCTCCGTGAGAACAAGGCTCTAATGTGCTTTGAATCAAAGCGTCTGATCCTCCAAAAAGGACAACGCCGCTTTACGTTGATTCCGAGTACGGAATTATCATCGACCCAACTCAAAGTCCATGCAAGCTTGTCTGCAATGCAGGTCAAGAGACGTATTCGACAAGGTTGTCGATACTTCTTGGCTCAGCTGCAGAAAGTGGAGGACGACGTGACAGAAGACACGCCACAAGAGATCAGATCTCTATTGGCGGAGTTCTCGGATGTATTCGAAGACCCACCGGCTGGGCTTCCACCAGAAAGACACATGGGCCACACAATTCCGCTGCAACCGGAGGCGACTCCTCCATTTAGACCCATGTACCGCCTTAGTCCAGCAGAAAGGCGAGAGGCCGAACGCCAAATCAAAGAGTACCTTGCAAAAGGATGGATCGAGCCAAGTAGCTCGCCGTACGGTGCGCCGATCCTTTTTGTGAACAAAAAGGATGGTTGTTTAAGCATGTGCGTAGATTACCGAGCGTTGAACAAGCTGACGGTGAAAAATCGATTCCCCTTACCGCAAATTGAGGACCTTTTTGACCAACTCCAAGGCGCAAAAGTATTTTCGTCCTTGGATTTGTCTCAAGGGTACCATCAAATCCGCATCACGGAAGATGATGTGCCCAAAACCACGTTTCGAACGCACATGGGACACTATCAGTTCCGAGTGTTATGCTTCGGGCTTACAAATGCCCCGACAACCTTCCAAGGAGAAATGAACCGAACGTTCGCCAAGCAACTCGGACATTTTGTCTTGGTTTACCTGGATGATATCCTAGTTTTCTCCAAAACAATGGAAGAGCACATAGAACATCTGCGCGAAGTTCTCGCGATCCTTCGGGAACAGAAGTTCTATGCGAAAGTGAGCAAGTGCAAGTTTGCACAAGATGAGCTCGAGTACCTTGGACACATCGTCGGCAAAGACGGCATCCGTGTCGACCCACGAAAAGTCCAAGCCGTTATGGACTGGCCACGCCCCGAAAATGTTGGGCAGATTCGGTCTTTCCTCGGCCTTGCAAACTACTTTCGACGGTTTATGCAAGGGTATTCGACCCTGGTAGCACCGCTAACCAGGCTCACGCGAAAGACGTGCGTTGGGAATGGACATCTGATTGCGAGAACGCTTTTCTCAAAGTCAAAGAGCTTCTCTCCACGGCGCCCGTCCTAGCTCTTCCCGATCCATCGCAACCGTGGGAGGTTCGATGTGATGCGTCGGTAGTTGGACTCGGAGCCGTCCTCATGCAGAACGGTCACCCAGTCGCGTATGAGAGCCGGAAGCTCATACCCGCGGAAACGCGGTACACGACTGGGGATCAAGAGCTCCTTGCGGTAGTACACACTTTCAAGATGTGGCGTTGCTACCTTGAGGGTGCTAAAGGGGGTGTGACGGTCGTGACCGACCATAATTCATTGGTGTTTTTCCAAACGCAACCGAACCTGTCAAGACGACAGGCGCACTGGAGCGAATACCTGAGTCGATTCTTGTTCACATGGGAATATCGGCCAGGACGCATCAATGTGGCCGATCCACTAAGTCGACAGCCTGTGGAAATAAAAGCAACCACTGAGATCAGTGGGTGTTTTATGGCCATTGCAACAGCAACCGTACCACCACCGGATCCCCCTGCACCTCTGCGTCAACCACCACGAGATATTATCCATTACAACGGTTTTGTAAACAGGATTCGGATGGGATACTGTGTGGATTCTTGGTTTCAAGACTATCGAAATCTGGACAAGTATGGCTTGGTGGAGGCCGGAGGAATCTTCTGGCACGGAGAACAAGTTGTTGTGCCAAACTCGGGAGACCTTCGAGCAAAGGTTATCTCCCAGTTCCACGACCCGCCGGTCGCAGGTCATGTGGGACCCCGAAAGACCGGACAGGCACTCTCGGACCACTATTGGTGGCCAGGGTGGAGTGTCGATGTCCGTAAGTATTGCATGACATGCAACCCATGTCTTCGGAATAAGGCTAGTAACAAGAAGCCAGCTGGACTCCTACAGCAGCTTCCCATTCCTGGGACTCCATGGGAGTGCGTCAGCATGGACTTCATTACTGGTCTTCCGGACACGGCCCGTGGCCACGATGCAATACTAGTGGTTGTGGATATTTTGACAAAGATGACACATTTCATTCCTACAACCACTGACGTCAACGCAGAGGAGACCGCTCGTCTCTTCTTTGAGGGTGTCGTAAAGTACCACGGCTTGCCGTTGCGTTTTATCTCCGATCGAGATCGAAAATTTGCTAGTAAGTTCTGGCAAAAGATGCACGAGTACTTCGGCAGTGAGTCGCAAATTTTGACAGCGTTTCACCCTCAAACGGATGGACAAACAGAGCGCATGAATCACACTCTAGAGCAGATGCTCCGCATGTACATGGACCCTGCCATGCATGATTGGGACGAATTCCTAGCACCGGCAGAGTTTGCGGTGAACAACTCGGTGAACGAGTCCACACAGTTCACACCGTTCGTGTTGAACAGTGGTCGGCATCCAGTGGTACCCTCTTCATTGGTGAAGGGTGGGAGTACAGGAGGGCAGGTCCCTTCTGCTCAAGCCTTTGCTGAGCGCATCGACTCCTTGTTGCAGGAGGCGAAGGGTCACCTTCAAGCAGCTCGACAGCGACAAAAGGCATATGCCGACAAAGGTCGCCGGGAGGTGTCGTTTGACATCGGTGACAAAGTGCTGCTTAGCACTAAAAACCTTCGGTTGAAGTCGCCAGGGGCAAGAAAACTTCTACCGAAGTGGATTGGGCCGTTTCCCATTGTAGCACGCATCGGGCCAGTGGCATACCGATTGCTACTTCCGCCGAGTATGAAGATACATGACGTGTTTCATGTGAGCTTGCTGGCTCCATACACGGCAGGAGGAACCGTTCAGCCACCGCCAGCTGTCCTGGCTGCCGACGGCCAATACGAGGTCCTTCGCCTACTCCAGCACCGAGAGCGTACTCTTCGGTCGCGCGTTGTCAGGGAGTACCTCGTCCATTGGGCCGGTTGTGGACCTGAACATAATTCATGGGAGCCCGAATCTCGGTTGCCCACAGGGGTGGTCAACGAGTACTGGAGCGAGCTTGCAGCTCGCACAGATCGACGCGTGGCAGGAGGTACCACCTGAACGCGGAAAAGTGAACAACATTCCCACAGGGCAGCATTCATGGACA